>JARTUT010002063.1:0-13600 GCA_030674115.1 Micraspis discolor
TTTCTCATTATTGATAACCAAAATGGCAGTTTTCCCTCAGTTTAGTTTCTACCCCTATTGAAAAGCGAATTATTATCTTATCGCCTGAATGAATATTTTCACACAAAGATAATGACATATCATCTTTGAAGATCAGATCCATAGACAAAGTACCTTTATAGACTGCCAACGCACATGTTGAAGACTTGTCACGCTAACAAAGCGACACCATGCGTTTGGTCGCTCGAACTAATTTCCTCATTTAGCGGAAAAGCGGCTCATTTAAATTGATACCTTTTATGAACTACTATTTTCAAGCTAATTCGAGCCAAAATTGAAGTCGAGTAAATGATATCTGATTTGGATCATTTACTCAACTCCAAAATGGTTCGAATTAACTAATGCTTATTTTATAGAGAAGGGAATTTGGTGGAGAAAAACAGAAACTTTTAACAAATTTTTATTTAAAGAACTGAAATTATTCAGGAGATGAATTCAGTCAAAATATCTGTAGATGTTAGAGATAAATTATCCTATTCATCACATATAAAGATTAATCAGGGTCATTATCAATACTACTAACAGATTCGAGATAAGCATAACCTACAGAAGATTAGATTAAATTAATTTCATTAAAATCGAACTAATAAACTACATCTTGAAAGCATTCATTCGACTGAACATAGTCACTGTGTAATGTTTTCAGTCTTTTCTTCTTTCAATGACACAATAGTGATCCGTTGAATCAGAACAAAGGAACACTGCTAATACGTTCATTATATTCTAATGTCACAACTCACTGTGTTCTAATATTATTTGAGGTGATTCATCAACGTCGTGAAATGTCGAGGAATTTGCTTCTGGATGCATTGAGAGATTAGATTCCCCTAGTTCTGAAACTAAAGAATATAGATTAAGAATATTTTAATAATGAGAAAATAAGGAAATTTAAGTGGTATGATTAATAATTTATATCTTACATCTTTCATCTGGGACCTCAAATCCAGATTGCGCTTCACTCAGATCTACTCATTCCATATCCTCACTACCTGCAAAATAAATTGATAATAAGACTATTAAATAGTCAACATCCAACTTATTAATGTGAAATTCAGAATTTTATAGCATTTATGACATTATTAAAAGTTGATGACGAGATATTGTTGATGATGGAGCTCGTGTTGAATGATTATTTGGGCTATTACCATCATCTATTGTGGATGTAATGTTTTCTGACGTTTCGATAGACATCTTCTATCTTTATCAAGGAGGAAAAGTAAAAACCTCTTCGAAAATTATCAATTTTCAAAAAAGTCAATATGACAGAAGTCATGAAAGAAAAATGAACAATGTTATATACTCATCTGTGATATGATGATCTTTTTAAGTTGGATCGAACTATCGGCGTCCAAACTTCTGGCAGATCTATAGATGGAGCACTTATGGAATCTGGTGTTATTTTCATAAATGCTGCTTCTTTGATTTTTCTTCTTGCAAGTTTTTCTTCTTGGATATTATTGATGCTTCATCCCATTTTATACGATGATTCTCATCTACAGCATGTTGGACTAACCTGGATTTGTCGCTGTCTAGTACTCGTAGAAGCTTCTGATTCTGTTCTTTTATTCGTACATTCAGAGGGCGTTTAGTTTCTCCGATGTAAGATCTTCCGCACTCGCAAGGTAATTCATATATGCAGTTCTTTGTCCTTTGTGTCTCATTATTAGGCTTAACTTTTGTAAGTTTAGCTCTGATAGTGTCTTGAGTTTTGAATGCAGTCGTTATGTTGTATCTATTTCCAATTCTTTTTTCATTTTCTCCGACAAACCTTTTACATATGGAATTACGGTTTTAATGGTCTGATTTATATCTGTTGGTTCAGGTTGACTTTCTCTTGTTCGTTTAGCTTTTTCTAATATCTTTTGGGGTAGCCATTACTTCTAAGAGTTTTCGAGATGTTATTTATTTCTTCATTTTGGTCTTCTTCAGTGCAACAAATATTTATTGCTCTATCAAATAAACATTTTGCTACTCCCAATTTAGTGTTTAGTTGGTGGTTTGACTCAAAATGTAGATATGTCCTGTGTTCGTTGGCTTTTACACACAGTGGTTCTTGGGATTCCATTTTGTTTATGTATGAGTACATCTAAGAATGGAAGTTGTCTGTCCTTCTCGATTTCAATTGTAAATTCAATTGATTCCTCTTGATTGTTTAGATATTGAAGGAATCCATCTATAGTGTCTCTTCCATGTTGCCAAATAATGAAAGTATCATCTACATATCTTTTCCACAGTTTGGGTTTAAGTACATATTTTTCTAATGCCTTCTGTTCGAAAATTTCCATATATAAATCAGCTAAAATTGGTGATAGTGGTGAACCCATGGCCATTCCGAATTCTTGTTGATAAAAGATGTCTTCGAATTGGAAATATGTTGTTTCAGTACAAAGAGAAAGCATTTCCATAATTGCATTGACGCTTAGTGTAGTTCTTTCACTAACGGTTTGATCTTCTTCAAGCTTTTTCCTAACTATGATAAGTGTTTTATCTGTCGGAATATTAGTGAATAAACTGGTGATGTCGAAGCTGACTCATAACGTCTTCTTCCATGATTTCTTGATTTTTTCATTATTTCTATGAAATGTTTCGTGTTTCTTATCATCGATGTTGAATTACTTTAATGGCGATATAATTTTCAGCAGAAATTTAGCCAATTGGTGGCATGCTGAATTTCTTGAACTCACAATTGGTCTTGGAATATTTGCTTTGTGTATTTTGGTAGACCATATAAATGTGGTGGTTTACTGAAGTGAGGTGTAAGTCTTGATCTAACGAACTGATCTGGAAATTCATTTCTATATTTATAAAGGATTTTGTAAATCTTGTTTTCAACTGTGGTGGTAGGGTCCTTTTAGTCTTTTATATTTTCCTGCTTCTAATAATTCATTGATTTTTTTGATTATAAGAGCCAACATCTAGAATTACAGTGGCGTTTCCTTTGTCTGCTGGAAGTATCTTTATGGAACTATCCGATTTAAGATCTTTTAATGCTCTCTGTTCAGCTTTATTTATATTGGGTAGAGGTGTTTTGTTATTCCTGTCTAACAAGGTTCTTATTTTCCATCTGTATTCTTCGAAAAACTTGCAAGAAGAAAAATCAAAGAAGCAGCATTTATGAAAATAACACCAGATTCCATAAGTGCTCCATCTATAGATCTGCCAGAAGTTTGGGCGCCGATAGTTCGATCCAACTTAAAAAGATCATCATATCACAGATGAGTAAATAACATTGTTCATTTTTCTTTCATGACTTCTGTCATATTGACTTTTTTGAAAATTGATAATTTTCGAAGAGTTTTTTACTTTTCCTCCTTGATAAAGATAGAAGATGTCTATCGAAACGTCGGAAAACATTACATCCACAATAGATGATGGTAATAGCCCAAATAGTCATTCAACATTATTAAAAGTTTAAAATAGAGAAATCACCACAAACCTGTTGCATCAGTCTCATTTCTAAAAAGAGTTGATAATGCATTAGTCATCAGCCTTCTGGTACCAGGTAAGATGTATTTCTCATCAAAATGATAGTGGCAGACTCTTTTCTTATAAACGCCTCCCGTGGAATGGCTCTCAGTTCTGAATTCTGCAGTATATCTAGCCACATATGAAATCTGGCCAATTCTGTTTTAAAATTTGGGAAACAATGTCATCGGGGATTGTTAATTTTGCAACCAGGTACTGCACATTTAGTAAAACCCATATTTGATGATTACCACTTATTGAAAATACTTTAACTCACGTCAAAAACTTAGCTCAACTTGCAACTAACACTGAACAACACTGCTGTTCTCTTATATTAGTGATTCCCAATCACGTGACGGATGTTGATGTTAAACGAAAATAATTTTATTTCAAACATAAAAATTAAGTTCCGTTGTCTCTTTACTATAATAATTTACGACGACAAATGATTATTATAAAAAATTATAATTTCTAAATACGAGTATGGTTATAAGATTGCTTGCAGTTTTCTTCAGAAATAGCGACTGACCTGACAAAAATTGATAGCTTTGGTCGCTCGAACTAAAAGGGCCGTGACCAGTATGTTCTATTGAGTTGACGGTCTAGAAAGATACTTTGTCCATGATCAGATCTTTGAAATATGCTGTTGATTCGAGATCCATCGAAATATACATCTACTACATAATAGTCGATGTCTCAACCCATGAAGTCTATTATGATAAAATGATGATTGTCAAAGTCCCTTTAGAAATCAGTTATTTTCTATAAACAAATTCCACATTACCATCTCTTAACTTATATAAGAGGTTTTCATTGGTCCACTTCTGTAACATCATCACATTGGCTATATCTTTTCGTGATTATTACTCGTAACTTCCATATATTTACAATTTTTCGTTAAGATCTGACGAATAACTCATGAATAATCATGTGTAAAAACATTTTTTTTTTAATTTTTTTGGTCTTATCAAACCGATTTTCATGTCCCAAATCGATCTAGTGGATATTTCTCATGTTATTTAGGAAAGAAAATTTCAGATATCATAACAAGGGAACCATTGAACGTGTTTGGTCCAATACTGACCAAACTACCAAGATATTTAGGAGCTTAATCTGTTCTCTGAATATGAATTCTCTGGGTCATTTCCTTTGGATGTTATTGCGTATACAGCCCCCGATCCGATCGGAATTTCTCAAGTTTGTAGTGAATAATATTTGATTTTTAAATTTACCGGTATTGGCAGAAGGCGACGGCTCCCTCTATTAATTGTCATTATAACGTCAAGTCTATGACTCGATTCATTTTCGAGTTTGTGGTTTTTAGAGGAAGTCATTCATTCATTTGTTTTCCGCACTTATGTTATAATTAAAGAGATGGATCAATATCTCTCTTTCATCAATTATTCCTACAAGTTTGACCCCGGCTTCTTGATTAGAAAGTCTAACCCAATCCACATTTTCGGCATTCAAAATAACTTCCTTTTGTGGCTACACAGCGCTTGAGAGGTTTCTTCCACTACAACAGCGCTGTAACTCCGATACTAAAATAACCTTCAGCTGATCGATTACAGCCTTAGACTATATAAGAATAGACCCCTTTATTTACATTGAAAAGTGTCGCATCTGAAACTTAGAGCTGGTCGATTGTAAAGTATTGAGCTGGTCCATTCAGGAAATAAAAAATTTTCATGTTACCAAACTGAGCAAATAGTGGGTTTCTCTATTTCCCTATAATTGTGAATAAGATTTTTTTCTCCAATTTGCATTCAAAACATTGTAAAAATTTTAAATTTTGAATTAAAACTGTCTCATCGGATATATTAGCAAGAAGTTAAAGAAAAACTTTAGTTGATTCTGCTATCTTATGTCAGAGACCGCAGACGGAAAGAAATTCAGGTGAAAGTCAAGACAACGCTGCTCCATTCTCTGCTTGACAATTTGAAGGTCACATGTTCTGAAAAACACACGTTGCCACCTCTATATCGAAAATAAATACGCAAATTGAAGAAAATTGGTGAGAGTCAGTATTATGTTTTGTATATTTTTTATTGTTTATTACGTTTCATCGCACTTAAAATGGTTCGTAAGTGTGAAAGTTGTGGTAAAGACAGGAATTAATCCGAATTTATCGTTCTATAGATAAGTGTATTGTTAGAACCGAAATAATTAGTTATTTACATGTTCAGTAGCGTAGAAAAATTTAAAGTTGTCAATGAGATTATTTTAAGATAAAATAAGGTTTTCATGAATTAAGGTACCCAGATGATAATGAAAAAAGAAGAATTTGGGCTTCACTGTTGGGATGGTCAAGTATTTGCCCAAAGAAAGCAATTTTCATTTGTTCAAATCATTTTGACCCTGACGATATTGTGACCCGAGTAAATGGAAAAAGATTTTATGCGGTGTTGCTGGGTGAGGTTTTACAAGAGACTTTCAATAAGGGAGTCGAAACAAATCGACATTTTACAAAGGAATGCTTTGTCTATCTTATATAGCCTAAGGTTACAGCCGTTTGAATTTTTTCGACTGTCCCAAAATAATTTTTCCTTGAGGTAATTTTTTCAACTTTGAGAAGAGAGAAAAGTCACAAGGACTCAAGTCAGACGAATGAGGAGGCCGAGGAGCCACAGGAATGTTTTTACTGGCCATAAACTCGTTTATTGAAATTGCCATTTGCATCCCAATTCATTGGTCAAAGTTTGATGAACGGTGATGTGAGTCAAATTTAACTCTTCCCCCTATCATTCTTACTGTCAACAAACGATCTGAACGCACAAGATCCCGGATTCTGTGGACATTTTCATCGGTTCTTGAAGAAGAGGGCCTTCTGCTTCGTGATTCATCTTCAATCGACTCTCTTCCTTCTGAAAATGCCTTAAATCACCGAAAAACCTGGGCTCGTGACAAAACACTATCTCCGTAGGCCTGCTGAAGCGAAACCTGATAGTAGACCGTTGCTCGAAAGTGTTGTCATTCATTTTTAGAACACAATAGAAAAAACTGTTTCACAAAAACAATCGCTACGCACATCCAAATGACTCGAGCGATGTTAAACTCGTACTGAAGGTGGATCACATGTTCCTCTACCGCCCCTCTAAGCCCCGCGCTTTCAGTGTTGCCAAATCAAACTCAACGATGCCAGTTTCATTACCTAATATACAGACCTCGCATGAACCTTTCCGAGTCTCACTGTTAGACCTTATGTTCTCTCCTGTTTTTCTATACTCTGTGATTGTTGCAGTGTGAGACTTTTCATTAATTTATCGATGCGTACTGATCAGAAATGTCCAAACAACCTGATTTCTACCTTCCGTCAAGTCGCAGTAATATCTATCGAAAGCTTTATCACTCTAAAAAATTATCCCATAATTATTTTTTTTTCACCCCAGCATCACCTGAATAAATAACTCTTCCGCTTAAAGACAAAACCAATAATTTAATCCCCCATCTAAATGATACGTGTAAATACGACCTCCGTTAAAAATAAGACATAATTTTCGTATCAAATATCCAACGATAAAAATCATTACCGTCGGACTCGACCGTGTCATGATTTATTCCTTACCGCCAGATGGAACTCCGAATCGGAATTTGAACGTGCACCGTCATCGGAAAAAATAAAACGAAAAATCTTATAACAAATGACAGTTAAGCGGCGTTTTTCACCGGTGTCACCGATTTTACTTTTTCGAAAACACCCGAACGACTCGGAAGAATGTGAAATTAATGCTTCCCTCAAGTTCGGCTGGGGCGAATGTGGGTAAGATTTAAATATGCCACTACGAACGTGAAAAATTTGTTAATTATAAAGACACTTATACCAAACAGGCACATTTATTTATACCCCGACCTCAAAAATATCCACCATGCCCACTTGGGCCGAATTTTTACTTCAATTCCTGGAATTCTAAATAAAGACAGGTAGATTTCGAGAATCTCATTATTCGTCCTATTAGCATAAAATACATAAAACCGAAGGTACCACGCAATAAATTGATTGAAAATTATCACATCGTTAGAGTGGCGATGCCACTGAATGTCCCGGAAAAATACATTCTTGTCATTAGTTCCTGAACATAGCTTTTGGTTTCTTATGCTCTCGTCAATATAATGCCGGATTTAATGATGCTTACTCCGTTTTTATGTTTTAACATACTATTAAACAGTACGTCGTCACTTATGTATATTGTATTCATACACCTACTGTTTCTACGGATTTATATCCTGCAGGGGCGTCTTAAGACATCGCATTTTTTCCACCGCATACTGTTTATTTTATACGTTATGTTTGGGAATCTCTATTTCATAATTCATAAAACTTCTAATAATTTGTTCTTAATTCATAAGCCAAATTGAATTGTTTAGTTTCATTTTATTATTTTAAATTTCGCGACGTACAATGTACACATTTTGACTTGACTGGCCTTGTTCGATTCTGAATCATTCACGTATGAAAATGTTGGAGAGGTCATGTATCGGTTTATTTTGAATTGAAATTAAGTTTCAAATAGAGAGTTTGTCGTGGCGAACAGTTTTATAATGTTTGGTGAGTATTTAATTTGCTTTTGTGCAGGAGATTACAAAAGTCTCCAGCATTCTTTTTTTTTTTTTGACTGCCATCTTTGGGTCTCCACGTATTATTCAGAGATATATATGTTTAATCAACATACTTTCTTAACTCTTTCAATATTCGTGCTATACTTTGTTGTTCAATGATTAGTTTTTTTACGTTTCTCAGTTTCTATATTTCTCTGCGGAAATGCTGCGGAAAATTATCGGCTCAAGTACTTATGAAATTGATTTTCACAGCCAATTTTGCTGGAGCTCAAGTTTTACCGAAATACTGAACATCACCTACCAGAGTAGAAAATTTACCGAAGAATTGAAAAAATTTGCTGGAAATGGAGATTTACCGAAGAACTGAACCAAATCTGCTAGAATATTAACGAATTTCACATACCTTGCCGTGGCTGAACAAGTTTGCCGAAACATCGTTTCTGACAACACCAATAACAGATGATTGAAACATTCCAAAAAATCATTTCAAACAATAATTTTAATGAAATGGTTAATAATAATAACCAACAAAATTCTTCCTGCTTTTCCCAAAGCGGTTATCATGGACAAAATATTTCTGAAGAAACTTCGATTAATGAAAATATCAATAAAAGATTAATCAAATATCCCAAAAAATAATTTCGAACAATAATTGTAACGGGTTGAAATTACAATTATGTGTTAATGACCAGCATTTTAAAAAAATCCCAAAATCAATTTCGCGCATATTCGAATCCCTTCATCAACTTACTCCACCTTCCTGATTAATTTCAAGCGTATTCGGATATGAAGAAGAAATTTTACCAATATTCACACCAGCTACATACCCATCTCATCAAAATTTCATATTGCTGAAAACTTTAATTATTATCTTTATCATATTAAACCATGTACCTTTTTATTATTTCTCATAAAAATGGGAATGTTAATTAACATCATGAACTCATTTTAATTTAGCCCGGAGAGAAGATACAGAAGACGCAGGTCTACAGTGTCGGCGCTTGTAATTGGAGAACGTTTTCATAAAGTCGATATATTTATAGATTCCCCTTGAATTTGTACAAAAATGAAGTTTGAACCTGCTATTATAATAAAATTTTAACTTAGATTTTTTTTCCATAAGAGAAGATAATTTATAGCGTTTTCAGCTTCACCAGTGTCTATCAGCATTGAGTGCAACAAATGACGTAATACAATTTTACAGTTCATAGGAGGAACTGACATCAGTTCAGACTAAGCGGAAAACGAATAGACACTCGGTGTACTACAGATTTAATGAATTTGAATCTATTTATGAATCTTATTTCATTCTTTCTTTTGATTTAGGCTGAATTCAACTAGTGCAATGTTATATTGATTTTTATTAATTCTTTGCTCTTACGAAGAGCGTATTTTCTATCAAGCTAAGATCAAGTGTTTATTTTATGCCTTATATATTTCGCAATTGGACAATACTAGTGTTTCAATCAGCCAACTAACTCTATCGTAAAACTTTTTTGAGGTTATACGTAGTCAGATCGTTTTGACCTACTAGAACTATTTGTGTTGTTTACAGTAACTTAAAAGATTCATATCTCCCAAGAATGGAATTAAATCGTTAACATGTTTTACAACTTTCGGTATGGATTAACTGAACAACAGCGCATCGATGAACTTAATTCAATTTTTGGCGATGAAGCTCCATCAAGGAGCAGTGTTTATCGATGGTATGGGGAATTCAACCGAGGTTATAGTTCACTCCAAGACGAATTTCGTGAAGGTCTTCCAAAATCAGTTGTCTTTCCGAAATCCATTGATGCTGTGCGCCGACTGATCTTGCAAAATCGTCATGTACATTCAATATTGCATTAACATTTGACCGTCAAAAAAATTTGTTTGCGTTGGATCAATCACAATATGCCAATCCCTCAAAAAAAGGCTCGTATCGATTCGTCGAAAGAAATGCTCCAAAATACAATCGCGGTGCTTCGAAGTACGTCTATGAAATCGTGACAGGTGATGAATCGTGGATTTACGTGTATGAGTGCAAAAGTGTACACTAGTTGACTGTTTTGTTGTTTCAAGTTGAGCCAAAGCCAACAAAAGTTGCTCGCACTCGAAGCACTTTCAAACTGTTTTTTCGGAAAAACTGGACATGTCGCAATCGTACCACTAGGACAACTCAGAACAGTCAATTCTGACAATACGAGCTCTTACACATCGGCTCAAACAATTCAAGAAGCGGTTGATGCGTTCAGAATGCATGTTTTAGAGATACCTCAATCAGAATGGCAAAAGTGCTTCAGAATTGGTTCAAACGCATGCAAAAGTGTATAGATTTTAATGGGGATATTTTAAAAACAATAAAGCGGTTATCGATTATTAATATTTATTTTTTGCTCTGATCCCGAAATATAAAAAAGCAACCGATGTACAATTGTTTTGTAAAGAAAACTTTAGAGATATTTATACGAAACTTGAAAAGTACTTGAAGGTAGATGTGGTGATGTACAGACAAATTCATTATGAGATTAAAAGTATTTGTGACTATCACATTCATTTGGAGGTGCTATAAATGTTTATACAATAGACTTATGGGTCTTAGAGTATATATATTCTTGGTGAATTTTAGAAAAATTTATACACCTCAGGGGAAGATGAAACAATTTTCGCTGTTGGGATAGATTATACAAGGAAATTGCGTTTTAAATCTTCCTTCATCTACCTTCAGCTACCACTGGTTAAAGGTTATGACCGCATCGAGTGTCCATATTAAATTCCATATTCCGATCAAACCAGCTATCTTTAATAAAGTACCAATCGGCAATGTGCCGAGCCAGCTGAATAAAACAGCGATCTGATCAGTTATCGACGTATGTCTATTGGTCCGGTCCACTGGCTGGGTTATTGGTGTACCAAACACTATACTTAACACAATCGTGACAAGATATCTTCGTAGGTCCTCGCCCATAATTATATGTACCACCTCACCGTCCGTACGCCCCATCTACCAGCCACAAACACCCTCAACATAATTACCATTGTAGGAGAATAAGGCATTAATCAATAATGTACTCGAGCAGTTTCGTATACGATATTAGTATTGGATGAGAAAGCTCTCGCCGAATGGCATTTTTCTAATAATGGCAAAAGAAATTGTGAAAGAAAATACCACGATTTGAAATTGAGCTATATAATTATTTAATTTTTGCTATCGTTTGCCCAAATGTCGACAATTTTCGAGTATCGAGCTGATAACGGTCTCAATCGATTGGGATTGACTTCATCATTAAGAATTATACGGCGTCAAACTTGAGTATATTCGTCTGGTCGTATACTCTATCCTCCAAACGAGATAAGCTAGAGTTTTCATGCTTTCATAATAATTTTATTTATTTCGTCAGTTTCTAAAAACACAATATTAATCAAGAAAGTTTATTTTATCAAGACACTAACTTGTAAAAATGACAGTTAACTTGCAAAATTTTTACAAGTTAGTAGTATTATTTACATTAGAAAATTTTGTTTTATCGTCATACATGTTGAAAATCATGGTACAATTATTATTTCCAGTAACACAGATTTTTGATGATGAAAGAGTTGATATTGATGATGATGAACCATTTGTTGGCTCAGAAACTGTTCAACTCGAGGACTGCATTTGTACTCTCCTTACTACCAAATAATTTGCTAGACATTTCGATTTTATTGTTGACCGCATCATCGACATAACTCATCCCAATTTCGGTGCTCTTCCACCCTCCTACATGCTTTTTGTAACGCTCATTTTGAAGTGAAAACTTCTTTAGCGGCGCTGAGCACTCTCTTGTATGGATAAAAACATCCAAACTCGCGTCAGGGTCACGTGATGCTGATCGAAAAAGCGTAAGATCGAGGAGTAGGAGAGGGAATAATATCCCCACTCTTTCTACCGTGCCTGCGTGTGCTGCTTCGTTTAGCCGGTGCAGGGCGCTTGTGCGAATGTTTGTGTATGTTAATGTAATATAAATTAGGTTTGTTCGCGTGGCAGTTCGGAACTGTAAGTTTTGGTAATTTGTGGTTCCCACCTGTTCCTCTGGGACGGAACAGGAGTTCCTTGTCGTTCGTGTGGTCGGAACACTTGATTTCGGAACTGTTCGTTACTGTTCTTACGGTTCCTGATCTAGAGATGGTACAAGGTACAACAGAAGAAGGGGTAAATTCAAATCATCGGTGATTCAAATTTTCAGTAGTTCTAATTAGCAATTAAGTTATATATTTGGTGACTAGGATATTCGCATAGCTGTTTTTGAGTATATTTTATGTTGTGGGAGTATAAATTTTTAATCAATTCGTTATAATAGCTTCTCAAAATTTTTGTTATCTCAAAGAAGAGAAGGATCATTTGCAATAGATGAATAAAACAATTGCATAGTTGTTGATCAAAGTATGTAAGATAATTATTTTATATTATTTATATATACGATATATCGTATTTATATACTATATATTTATTTTGTTATTTCGTGATTGTAGTATCTTTATTTTTAACCACTCAAAATGTATTGAAAATTTAGGAAGGAAACGGAGGAATGACTCTATCAAGAACACAACGACTTGTTAAAACAATTCTTATCTAAAAAATAATTACAAAGCTATGAAAATTGTTAGAAAATATTTTTATTTATTGAAGTGAAAACTTCTTTAGTGGCGCTGAACACTCTCTTGTATGGGTAAAAACATCCAAACTCGCGTCAGGGTCACGTGATGCAAATCGAAAAAGCGTAAGATCGAGGAGTAGGAGAGGGAATAATATCCCCCACTCTTTCTACCGTGCCTGCGTGTGCTGTTTCGTTTAGGCGGTGCAGGGCGCTTGTGCGAATGTTTGTGTATGTTAATGTAATATAAATTAGGTTTGTTCGCGTGGCAGTTCGGAACTGTAATTTTTGGTAATTTGTGGTTCCCAATTGTTCTCTGGGACGGAACAGGAGTTCCTTGTCGTTCGTGTGGTCGGAACACTTGATTTCGGAACTGTTCGTTACTGTTCTTACGGTTCCTGATCTAGAGATGGTACAAGGTACAACAGAAGAAGGGGTAAATTCAAATCATCGGTAATTCAAATTTTCAGTAGTTTTAATTGGCAATTAAGTTATATATTTGGTGACTAGGATATTCGCATAGCTGTTTTTGAGTATATTTGATGTTGTGGGAGTATAAATTTTTAATCAATTCGTTATAATAGCTTCTCAAAATTTTTGTTATCTCAAAGAAGAGGAAGGATCATTTGCAATAGATGAATAAAACAATTGCATAATTGTTGATCAAAGTATGTAAGATAATTATTTTATATTATTTATATATACGATATTTCGTATTCATATACTATATATTTATTTTTGTTATTTCGTGATTGTAGTATCTTTATTTATCTAAAAAATAATTACAAAGCTATGAAAATTGTTAGAAAATATTTTTATTTATTTCCCAAATGCCACCAGTTCCATATACAATTACCTAATTTCTATTATATAAAATTTTCTGTACACAGTTTGCACTAAAATTACATTGAAATAACATAAAA
>JARTUT010000759.1:0-13593 GCA_030674115.1 Micraspis discolor
TTTATATCCTAGGAGCCACAAGGCGATTCATTCATAAATTTACATCGCAAACGCTTGACATTTGTTGAAATTTTAAATCAAATTAACCTCAAATATGGAATAAATTTATTTATTCCCTGAAAATTAACTAGACAAAAAGAGGGCGTATCGCTTCTCAGAAGTTCCCAATGAATTTCACCGATTAACTGGCTGTTAAATAAATATTCTTGTGATGCGAGTTCTGAACACGTAATGCTTTCAATTAGTATGGTTTATCCATATTTTTTCCAATACATTGAAGTATGCTTTTTTCACTAATAAATGGTCTCTTGCTCAAACATAAATGTTTTCAGTATTATTTTATAAAGATTTTACAAGCCTGATTTATGGTAAGTTGTGGCTCATTTATGTATGTGTTTTATTAATTTCTATAAATTTTTGGCTAAGCAGGAAAGGTTTGTAATATCAGTAGGAATGTTTTCTATTGGGCTTGGGAAGGAATGATATGGGAGGTCCGGTTCAAAGAAGTTACTACAGGATGGCATGAGTGATTTGGGAGCTCTTTTCTGTAATGATGAAAAAGTATTCTAATTCTAAAAGTTTTCATTCAACATATAAAATAGATAATTTCAATATATATATATATAATTAGATATTATCCACCCTGTATTCTAATTATTGCAACAGTGTATCAATCCATAAGAAATGCATATTACCTTGTTGTATTTTGTTAAATCAGCATATTGCTTATCGTCTTAATTGTTATCGCGCTGTTTGCGACGCCTCTCAACAATGCTCATTGTTTCACAATGTTCTCATTGTTCAAATTATAAATAGGAGAGACGTCTAATGATGTACGAAATATATTGATCTTCACGTAATACATTGCTTGTATCGTTGTTTCCAAATAAAGTAGAAGTTTTTTAAAAACACAAGTTTCTCCCAAAATAACATTATTATATATATATTCTTTTGAACTTTTGGCTCACAATATTTGGTTAGCAAACAATAAAGCATATAGAGCAGGGGTTAGTGACGGGTGCCATATATTTTGTTCTTCTTACACTTTGTACACTTTAGTGTAAAATTTACACTTTCGCTTCTTCTTGTCGGAAATGACGTAGAGGTGTAAGGTTATGCGCTGTTCTTCTTGAAAGTGTATTACACTTTTATGACGTATTTTACACTATTCTTACACTCACTTGAGAGGAGGTGTAAAAAGTGTAAAGTGAACTTTAGGTTATATTTATATTTTTATTTTCGTTATATATTCGGTATATAACGGTTTCCAGAATGCGACTTTTTCCGTATGGTACATGAATAAGAATAATATCTAATATATTTAATATTATCTATGCTCTGTTTATGGTAATCGATAATGGACCTAAGATATTTCTTTTAAAAGTTATCTTCGAAGTTGAGTTGTTTATGTGCGGTCGCGATAAACTAAAGTGAATTGAAACAATTTTCTGTTAGTTTTTCGCAATGTAAGAGATACAGGAATGAAAATCGCTATGGTCAATAGAAATGACGATGGATCTGTTATTCTAGATGAAGAAGGTTTCATTACATGCCAAACCAACAGTATTGAAAATGAAGAAAGTAGAATGCCAGCCAGTACTTATCCTGTTGGCAAAAAAGAAGTACCTGTAGGTACAACGGCAAAGGCCTTAGAGTGAAGGGTAAGACAGAATTAGAGAATATAGAAAGACTCTTGAACAGAGGCAAGAGAAAATGATGAAAACTTTAGCTTGAGTCCAAATAATTTACAGAATTCAATTCTGGAAAGTGAATCTCAACATTTCACCAAAATAGAGTGAGTAGAAAGAAAGCAACCTGAGGTTTAGCTTGAGAGAAGGAATCAATTAAGGGGAAGAAAGAACAATCTTTTAAGAGAATTACTAAATACTTTGAAGAACAAAGAAAATAAAATTGTAAAACTTATACATATATCTTTTGATATGTTTAAACTATAATTAAATAAATTTTTTATTAAATAGTCAATATTTTATTTCCATTTTATAAATGATACAATACAAAAAAATTAGTTATTCTAGTTGAGTTATGCGAACTGTTCCATACATATCTAGCTCCTAAGCTCTTCATTCCTGCTGATTGTCCAGTGCTGTACATTAAAACTTTCTTGCCACAAGCTGATTGATGCAGTTCACTGATATCAGGATCAGGGTGATCTTCATCCTGATGGAGGTTCCCGAATAACTGTAGGTCATTAGCATTTGCTATATTGTGTAGAATTAGCATGCATGCACAACCTGAATCGTTCGAACAATATCTCTAGTTGAAGTGGTATAATTGCCGAAATCTCTGTTTCAGGTTACCAAAAGCATTTTTAGATAATAACTTTTAAGGTGCAGCTCAATCTTTGATTAAATTTGATTTGAGCTCGTGTTAAATGTCGGTATCTATATGGAACAATCAATTGTTTTAAACAAGGATCGCACTATCTCCAAGCAGGTATCCATCTTTGCAAATTAGAAAATTACCTTAGTAAAAGGTTGCATACTATTATAATTTGTTACAGCAGAATCTGCATATACATTTGATGTAATTTATATCTAAAAATATGATATGATGTAAAATGGATTATGTAAACCTCCATAAACTTCATGGAGTCTATATGGTACATCAAGTGATTCCCTAAAAACTCTTGCATCGTGAACAAACCAGGGTAACCAATAAATACATTCATAAATCTCTTTTGTTCATGATTCACAATGCCTTGTAAGTGAATGGAAAAGAACAAGCTTCCTATTAATGTATGAATCCTTATCTTCAATGGGTTTGTCTATTCAGATGTGTGTTCCATCTATACCTGATGAGAAATTATTCATTAATAAAATAGTGGAAATTCTACACCTGTATAAATAAAATGATGTAGGTTACTAAATATTACCTATCACCCCAGAAATCTTTTTCAGCTGAAGAAAACATTCCTTAATGGTTTCCCTCTCTCTTGTGATGTGGAGATCTTATGATATTTGGTGCAAGAGATATTAGGAAATTTGTAACCCTGGATATAACATTGTACAGTGCATTTATATGATTCCAAATCTATCTGCTACACATCCCGATAGCTAATGCTTTCATGTCAACGTACCAAAAGAAAACTTAAAATATGTTTCTCTCTGGAGAAATAGGCTCATACCCTGCATGACCTATAATAACATTCTGAGGTATAGGAAGATATTATAATGAAGAAATTATGTATGTACAATTAATAATATAAAACTAACCTTATGTGAACGAAAAAAAACTGAAGAAGCTGGCTAACGCGATTGATCACTTCATATGTCACTTCTATAAATGATAAGCGTAAAGTGCATTATGAAATCCTCTCTACATATGAATGTACAACATTTTCAATGTAATTAACGAATTTTTACATGATGTACTCTTTGGAAGCCTAATACTAGTTCAATTATTGGTCCAATGTCTTCATCTACTAAAAAATACACGCCGTTACGTGACAGAACTAACGTAATTCTACAAATACATAAACTTAATATGTGGTTATATGTAATAATAATAAAAACTAAAAATTAATAAAGCATAAAGTTATTTTTATTATCATTATTTGCGACGAAAACGGATGGTTCAGAAACATCGTTTTCAAAATAATCCTCATCGGATGACGAATCAGACTCAGACTCCAAAGAGTGACCAAGAATTTCTGCATTTATTCCATTCATTATTCACTGATAAAGCTTGGTGATAAACGTGGTAGTAATAAAATCAATATAAATTTTATACGAACATTATTTATATTTCACTTTTTTCAAATAATCCTAACTTCTGATAACCTATTCAAAACCACAGATATACACTTTGGCATTCTACTTAGAAGGGTTCACACTTTACACGATATTTCCCTCTCCCGAAAAATGGAAGTTCTTGAAAGTGTAAAGTGTACATCTTTACACTTTCGGTGTAAGCAATCAAACAAACCCATAATTCGGCCCACGGAAAAAACCTGATAGAATGTAACCTGACTCCTGCCTAAGTGTGAAAGTGCAAAAATAAAGCTGAAATATAATTGAGGGACTTTTTTCTTCAGAGGTAGTCTTCTATTGATGAACACAGAAGCTTCTTCAAATTATCCATGGTGAATCTGGGAATAAAAAGACAAAGGCAGAAAAAGACTACTTTTACTCACCTTGGTAACACTGAAAGTTCGTGAATTTTCTCATCCACAGCACTAGGTCAGTCCGTTACAAAATACAAAAACGCATTATATGAAATAAATAATCACCTTTCACACATTTTTATACAAAATTCTTTAATAATTGCAATAAATAATTTATTCTAATCAGAAACTCATATTCGAATAAATTTGGTAGCCACACTACCTGGCGGAGAGAAAATGAAAGAATCCCCATGCCCTTAAACCTGTAAGTCCAAAATCTGAGGAATTGCACACCAGCATTTTAGACATCTTAGTGTTATCTGTGATTATTCTACAAATTATGTAAATCTTCTCCAAGGAGTCATATAGGAATTTGCTCATTTTTGAATTTGAGAAAATTTAAATGTCTGTGAATATGAATCGTATCTTAATAGTTGTAAGTTGTCACATTTGTTCATTTAAATTGAAATAATTGGTCATATGAAAGAAATAACCCCAGCAAAATTAGAGGCTATTTGCAGTTAACCCTGTCTCAAAAAAATTATAATTTGATGTTCGTAGCTACTGTCAGAAGGTTATTTAACCCTGAAGATCATACTCAAACTTAGTTCATTGGAATTTGAGAAATTTCAATTCAAATGCGATTTTTATTATTCAACAAAAATTCCACAAAATGTACATGTTTTCTTTTGAATAATTTGTATGTTGAGCCTTGTAGTGAAAACAATAGCCTTATAAGCACTGCGACGTGGAGGTCTGGAGCGTCAAAATATCATCCCTGGAATGAACATTGGGATAAATAAACTTCAGGAAAACTTCATGTAGCGTAGTGATCGCCCGGCGCTCTTGTGAAGCTACTTAAGAGTGCTATTCTAGCTTCGGAATTAAAATCTCTCCTACTTAATGTTAGATATCATATATGCAGCACGTGACTGATAATCCGTTAGTGGTATGTAGGTCACCTTCAATAGCTAATAGCAATACATCATAGCAAATAATTATTCAAAAGATGATATCTCCGGAAGTAATAGTTTTCAAGAATAAAACTAGTATCAATGTATTTGAAATTTTATTCAGAAGCATAATTTGAAACATTTCGTCATTACTCCGAAGCTATTGAACGACTTTATCCGAGATAAGATTAAATCCTGAATTTTCATTCCTGACGTGTACTCAGAAAATTTCAGCTGCTTAAGCTCATTTCGAAGGGAAGGTAATGGTGACTACTTGACGGATATGATGGATTTTGAATCCATGGATTCTGCATCATGGGAGTGCGCACAAAACCCAGCCGGGATACCATTTTCACCGAAATATCTGAAAGATCCAGATGTTTGGATGAACCTAAAAGCAATTTCCACCAGCAGAACTGATATTGCTTGAATAAATAGATAATACAGAATGAAAAAATGAATTGATAAATATAATCTTTGAATAAAAATTATTTAAATCTTCAATTTTTGTTTAAATCTCAGATACATTTCTCCTAAAAATTATATTTTATTATTTGAAAAAGATCTTTGATCCTTCAGTTCAAAAGATAGGCAATTAGATTGTTCGTTACTCATGTGTAGAATCTGTAGAATAAAAAAGAAAAATTCAATACATACTGAAATAATGTGAAATTCTTGCAATTTGATTCATTTTCATTAAATATTGAATCTTGAGCATCTGAGAATATCCAAAATGTCACAGTAAATGATTATTTTCAAACATACAATAAAGAAACACAATTAATATTACAAACTATCAGAGACGTGTAGAATATTTCCTGGTCAAAAAGGTAGTAATTATTTCATGTGGGATCGTATAGTTGAGGATCAACAAAAACATTTTTCATTGTTTCAGAACGGCCGCTACTTGCAAAAAAATCATATTATAAATATCTCTGAATTTTTTTCATGTTGGAAGAAGTGTAGAATTTTCCCTATCAAAGCGTAGTAATTATTTGGTGCAGGATCGTATGCCTAGAGACTTCATCAGAGCATTCTTTCATTGTTTCAGAACTGGCTGCCACTTGCAAAAATATCCATATAAAAATCTTTGACTTTTTTCATGTTGGGCAGTGTAGAATTTTTCCCTATCAAAGCGTAGTAACTATTCATTGTGGGATTTGTTCCTAGACACTTTTCAGAAAAGTATTTTCATTTTTTCAGAATGGCCAGCACCAAATAAATATTGAACAGTTCTCCCATGTTGATCAGATTGTTTTCCTATGAAAACGATATATAGTAATTTTCTTTCCATGGATCTGGATCTCAATACGATTCGATATAAACAATCTGAAACTATTTTCGGTAGGCTGCCAAAAAAGTAAAGATTAAGTCATCAAAAAGGTTCTAAATCTTCGCCAAACCTGATTTGTTTTATCTAAAGTATTTCAAAGAATAATAATAATGGTGACTTGATTTCTTCTTATTAAATGTAAGCGTAGTCAACCAACATTATTCAGCGTCAGAGCGCAGCGTGTCATCTCACCACCAGGCGTGACGACGGCAGGCCAGGCTGGCAGGCCGAGATCCCGTGTTGGCATATCGACCAGTGGCGTCGATGGTGAGATATGAATAATGATACGCTGCGCTTCTGACGCTGAATATTAGTTGGGACTGCGCTTTACGTTCAATAAGAAGTAAATCGAAGTCTTACTTATTTTTATCTTAAAATGCTGCATAAATGTAAATCGGCGGAAGGTGAATCTCAAACCTTTTTGATGACTTCTAAATCTTTACTTTATTTTTTCCATCCGGATTGTAAATAGTTTCTAGATTATTTATATCGAATCGTATTGGATTTGGATTTATGATAGAAAATATCATCTCGCTTTCATAAGCGAGGAACCCTCCCGTCAACATGAAAAAGTTCAAGATTTTTTCAGTAATTTCGCAAGTTGCGGCCAATCTGGAAAAATGAAAATACTTTCCTAAAAAGTCTCTAGCTATGATTGTTCCACATGAAATAGCCATTACGCTTTGATAGGGGAAGAATTCTACACTTGCTCCAACATGAAAAAATTTCAAGATTTTTTTCGTTCATTTTGCAGGATTGCTGACCAATCTGGAAAAATGAAAAATACTTTCTGACAGTCTCTGGCTATACGTTCCACATGAAATAATCACTACGCTTTGATGTGGAAGAATTCTACATCGCCCAATATGAAAAAATTTCAAGATTTTTTTTTCGATAATTTCAAAAGTTGGGTATTAATCTGGAAAAATGAAAAATACTTTCTGAAAGTCTCACAGCTATGCGTTCTACATGAAATAGTACCTACGCGCTTTGATGGAAGAATCTTACACTGCCTTGTGAAAAAATTTCAAAGATTTTTTTCGTTAATTTCTGATGTTGCGGCCAATCTGGAAAAATGAAAAATACTTTCTGACAGTTCTGGTGGCTAATGATTTCTGGCGGAAATAATCTACTACGCTTTGATAGGGAAGAATTCTACACTGCCCAATATGAAAAACTCTCAAGATTTTTTCGACACTTTCGCAAGTTGCGTAATCTGAAAAAATGAAAAATACTTTCTGAAAGTCTCACATATATGTCTAATATGAAATAATTACTACGCTTGATAAGAAAAATTCCCACACTGCTCAACATGAGGTAATTTTCAAAGATTTTTTCGATACCTTCCGCATGTTGCGTGGCCAATCTGGAAAAATGAAAATGTTTTCTCTGGAAAGTCTCTAGCTATATTGTTCCATATGTGAAATAATTCATTACGCTTTGATAGGAAGCACTCTACACTGTCTTAACATGAAAAAATTTTCAAGATTTTTTTTCGATAATTTCCGCAAGTTAAAAATAATCTGGAAAAATAGAAAAATACCTTTCTGAAAAGTCTTCTTATTTATATTGTCTAATAAATATAATTACTACGCTTTGATAGGGAAAAATTCACATCTGTTCAACATGAAAAATCTTCCAAGATTTTTTTCGATAATTTCATAAGTTGGTATTAATCTGGAAAAAATGAAAAATACTTTCTGAAAGTCTCTGGCTATATTGTCTCCATATGAAGTAACTACTGATACTTTGATAGGGAAAAATTTTACACTGCTCAACAACATGAAAAAATTTCACGATTTTTTTCGATAATTTCTCGCAAACTGCGGCTAATCTGGAAAAATGAAAAATACTTTCCGGGAAGTCTCTGGCTATACGTTCCACATGAAATAACTAATACCTTTGATAGGGAAGAATTTACACCACGCAACATGAAAAAAATTTCAAGATTTTTTTCGATAATTTCTTGCAAGTTGCGGCCGTTGTCAAAAAATGAAAAATACTTTCTGACAGTCTCCAGCTATATTAACCACATGAAATAATTACTACGCTGCGATTAGGAAAAATTCTACACTGCCTAACATGAAAAAAGTTCAAGATTTTTTTCTATAACTCCCGCAAGTTAAAAATAATCTTAAAAAATGAGCATTACTTTCGGAAGTCTCTAGCTATACGTCTCCACATGGAGAACACCATTACCCTTTGATAGGGAAAAAATTCTGAAATCGCCCAATATGAAAAAAAGTTCAAGATTTTTTTTCGATACTGAAGAAGTGCGGTTGTTCTAAAAATGAAAAATACTTTCTGATAGTCTCTCTAGTTTATACGTTTCCACATGTGGCATAATTACGCTTTGATAGGGAAGAATTCTACACTGCCTAACATGAAAAATTCTCAAGATTTTTTCGTTAATTTCATAAGTTGCGGCCAATCTGGAAAAATAGAAAAATACTTTCTGGACAGTTCTCCCATTATACGTTTCACATGAAATAATCACTACGCTTTGATAGGAAGAAAACTCTACACTGCCCAACATGAAAAAATTTCAAGATTTTTTCGATAATTCTCTGGGCAAGTTACGGCCAATCTGAAAAAAATAGAAAAATACTTTCTGAAAGTCTCTAGCCATACGTTCCACATGGAAATAATTACTACCTTTGATAGGAAAGAATTCTACACTGCTTTCTTCCAACATGAAAAATTCCAAGATTTTTCGATAATTTTCGCAAGTTGCGGCCGTTCTAAAAATGAAAAATACTTTCTGACTTGATCTCCAGCCATGCGTTCCAATATGAAACAATTACTACGCTTTTGATGAGGAAGAATTCTACACTGCCTGAACATGGAAAAAAAGTTCAAGATTTTTCTATAACCCTGCAAGTTGCGGCTAATCTTAAAAATGAAAAATACTTTCGGGGAAGTCTTCATTATACGTTCCACATGAAATAATTACCACACGCTTTGATAGGGAAAAATTCACAAACTACTTGAACATGAAAAAAGTTCAAGATTTTTTCGATACTTTTGGAAAGTGCGGTCGTTCTAAAATGAAAAATACTTTCTGACAGTCTCTAGCTATACGTTCCACATGAAATAATTACTACGCTTTGATAGGAAGAATTCTACACTGCCCAACATGAAAAATTTCAAGATTTTTTCGTTAATTTCGTTGCGGCCAATCTGGAAAAAAAAATACTTTCTGACAGTCTCTAGCTATACGTTCCAATGAAATAATCACTACGCTTTGATGGGAAGAATTCTACACTGCCCAACATGAAAAAATTTCAAGATTTTTTCGATAATTTCGCAAGTTGCGGCCAATCTGGAAAAATGAAAATACTTTCTGAAAGTCTCTAGCTATACGTTCCACATGAAATAATTACTACGCTTTGATAGGGAAGAATTCTACACTGCCCAACATGAAAAAGTTCAAGATTTTTTCGTTAATTTCGCAAGTTGCGGCCAATCTGAAAAAATGAAAAATACTTTCGGGAAGTCATTAGCTATACAAGCATAAAGTTATTTTTATTACCATTATTTGCCGAAGAAAACGGATGGTTCAGAAACATCGTTTTCAAAATAAGTTCAAGGTTTTTTCGATACTTTTGCAATCTGATCTGAAAAAATAAAAATACTTTCTGACAGTCTCTACCTATACGTTCCACATGAAATAATTACTACGCTTTGATAGGAAGAATTCTACACTGCCCAACATGAAAAAGTTCAAGATTTTTTCTATAATTTCGCAAGTTGCGGACGTTCTGAAAAATGAAAATACTTTCTGACAGTCTCCAGCTATACGTTCCACATGAAATAATTACTACGCTTTGATAGGGAAGAATTCTACACTGCCCAACATGAAAAAGTTCAAGATTTTTTCATTAATTTCCAAGTTGCGGCCAATCTGAAAAAATGAAAAAATACTTTGGGAAGTCACTAGCTATACGTTCCACATGAAATAATTACCGCTTTGATAGGGAAAAATTCTAAACTGCCCAACATGAAAAAGTTCAAGATTTTTTCGATACTTTTGCAAGGTGCGGTCGTTCTGAAAAAATGAAAATACTTTCTGACAGTTCTAGCTATACGTTCCACATGAAATAATTACTACGCTTTGATAGGGAAGAATTCTACACCCCAACATGAAAAAATTTCAAGATTTTTTCAATAATTCTAAGTTGCGGCCAATCTGAAAAAATAATAAACAATACAAACTTGTCATTAGTACCATTCTAAAATTGGGTAACAAAGGTCTAAACATCTATGTTAGCTATTCTCTTCAACAATGGCTTGATTCCATACTTAGAATGCACCACCGGAGCAGATCCACGCTAGGCTTTTAAGCCTGTGTTGTGATATCTAACCAGTAAAGCATTTAACCGTGTAATGTTATTATGAATGGCATCCGCTGCGGCAGTGCGCTTTATAACGTGGTAGTGATAAGTGACAACAAAGAGAAAAAAAAAAACAAAATCTGAACCATGACACCGACCAGGATCCGGGCGAGACTGGACAATTCTCAGAGCGTTGGTTTTGCCCAATACAACATTCACAGCTGTGCACAGAAATTTTGGATATGGAGGAAAAAAAAACCTATAGGATAACATGCACAAACCCTTCCACAAATATGTGATTCAGTGAAAAAGTGGAAACTTGTCTGGATGATCTTTACGTACTTTTTGACTTCTTTTTTGAAAATTTTAATTTTTATTATTTTTACATTTTCGGGAGGACATTGAACATTTTGGGCCATAGAAAAGAAAAGAATTTTGTGTGACAGATTTACTGAAAAATTCGGTTCAAATCAAGTTCATTCTTGAACGAGTTTCTTTAGTGTTTTTGTTGTAATTTTTTTGTGTATGGAACATTCTCATCAGACAGTTATAAGTGTATAGGAGGGTACATCAAATATGCCAGTTTCTTCATATAACTTTTTCGTGGAAAACAGTCTATTTTTTTGAAAATTATTCTCAACAAAATGTTCTGGGCGGTTTGTAACGGGCTGATTTACTTTAAAAGGCACCCCGCAGGAATACAATATTTGATAATAGACTCGGCAAGAGACTATATAGTATAATAAGGTTCCTTTGATAGTATATCGCGTAGTTCATAAAAGGTGTGCTTAATACCCGGCCGATTTGTAACGAAATTAATGTGTTCTGTCCATTTTAAGTGTTGGTCTATTATGATTCCAAGGTACTTCGTTGAAGCAGTATGTTCTATGGTCTGGCAGTCGCAAGTGTTCTGATTGCCATATGGGTGCATTTTTAAAACAAACTCCCCAGGTTGATCACGGAGGGTGGGAGAAAAGGTTATATATTTAGTCTTGTCCACATTAAGCGATAACTTATTAATGTTCAACCAATATATTTTTTTAAGTTTGATTCCGTTAATTTTTAATTTCTTGCCATGATGACCCTGTAAAGACTGTACAGTATCATCGGCGTAGCATTTATATTACCTAGAAAGTTTTAATTTTGTAATGCTGTTAATGTAAACAAGAAAAGTATCGGCCCCAATACTGTGCCCTGTGGTATACCTGTTTTTACAATTTGTTCCTCACCCATTCATTGCAATTTTCACACGTTGTTCGATTGGATAGATAGTTTTTCATCATCCATATGCCATACGAACACCATAGCCTTGCAATTTTTTCATTAACAATTCGTGATCGACTGTATCAAAGCCTTTGCCAGGTCCAGAAAAACAGCCAAGCATTTGGCTGACCTTATCCCTCACGGTGGTTTGGAAAATCCATAATGGCATTTTCTGTGTTCGAGTTTTTCACGAATCCGAATTGTCTGTCTGTTATTATGGTGCTTAAAAATTCAACGAGTCTTTTCTTGACACATTGTTCAAATATTTTTGCTAGAGTATTTATAACAGAAATAGGTCTATAATTACTGATTTCCGATTTTTTCCTGCTTTAAAAATTGGCGTTATATTAAATTTTCCACTGCCACGGTATGACACCCGTTAAGAAAATTTGATTAATTATGTGGACAAGCGGCACTAAAATATTGGTATGAATGACTTTCAATGTTTTTGAGTTTATCCCATCGGGTCCTTGGGCGGAGTTGTTTTTAAATTTGATATTATTACAATCATTTCCTTTTCTGTTATAGGTTCCAGAAATAAGGATTGACTTACATCAACATCAGATAAAAATTTTTGGTGATTTTGTCCCCGATATTTCCCTGCTCATGTTTTCACCTATTTCAACAAAAACCTATTAAATTCGTTTGCTTTTGTTATATTATCACTGACCCTTATATTGTTTTCAAGTATAATGTCATCCTTTTCCATGTTTTCCCCTATCTCCCCCTGTATATCGTTTATTATTTTCCAAATTTTTTATAATTTGTACCTGCCTGATTTATTTGTGATTTGTAGTATTCCTTTTTGTGTTTCTTAACGAGGTAAGTTTATTTCTGAATTTTTATACTCCACTTCTCCCCTGAATATTCCCTCAGCAGTTGTTTTTAGGTTATCTCGATGCTTTATGGAGTTCACCAGCCCGTTGTAATCCAAGGTTTAATTTTGATGGTTGATTTGTTATTTTTAATGGCTGAAATGAAAAATACTTTCGGAAAGTCACTAGCTATACGTTCCCATGAAATAATTATACGCTTTGATAGGGAGAAATTCTAAACTGCCCAACATGAAAAAGTTCAAGGTTTTTTCGATACTTTTGCAAGGTGGGTCGATCTGAAAAAATGAAAAATACTTTCTGACAGTCTCTACCTATACGTTCCCATGAAATAATTACTACGCTTTGATGGGGAAAATTCTAACCCCAACATGAAAAAGTTCAAGATTTTTTCTATAATTTCCAAGTTGCGGACGTTCTGAAAAATGAAAATACTTTCTGACAGTCTCCAGCTATACTGTTCCACATGAAATAATTACTACGCTTTGATAGGAAGAATTTACCCCAACATGAAAAGTTCAAGATTTTTTTTCAAAAAGTTGCGGCCAATCTGAAAAATGAAAAACTTTCGGAAAGTCACTATATACCCACATGAAATAATTATACGCTTTGAATGGAAAAATTCTAAAAGCCCAAATAAAAAGTTCAAGATTTTTTCGGTTATTTCAAGTTGCCAATCTGAAAAAATGAAAAATATCTTCTGACAGTCTCTACTATACGTTCCACATGAAATAATTATCACTTTGATAGGGAA
>JARTUT010000324.1:0-13581 GCA_030674115.1 Micraspis discolor
TGAAAATAGTGATTTTGTTGAAAATAGTGATCTCGTTGAAAATAGTGATCTCGTTGAAAAAGTGATTCAGTTGAAAATAGTGATCTTGTTGAAAATAGTGATCGTGTTGAAAATAGTGATCTTGTTGAAATAGTGATTTCGTTGAAAATAGTGATCTTGTTGAAAATAGTGATCTTGTTGAAAATAGTGATCTTGATGAAAATGGTGTTCTTGTTGAAAAAAGTGATCTTGTTGAAAATAGTGATCTTGTTAAAGAAGTGATTTTGTTAAAAATAGTGATCTTGTTGAAAATAGTGATCTCGTTGAAAAAAGTGATCATGTTGAAAAGAGTGATTCAGTTGAATATAAAGATCTTGTTGAAAATAGAGATCGTGTTGAAAATAGTGATCCCGTTGAAAATAGGGATCTGGTTGAGAAACGTGATCTAGTCGAAAATAGTGATCTTGTTGAAAATAGTGATCTTGTTGATGATAGTGATCTCGTTTAAAAAAAGTGATCTTGATAAAAAAAGTGATCCTGTTGAAAATAGTGATCCCGTTGAAAATTGTGATCCAGTTGAAAAAAGTGATCTCGTTGAAAATAGTGATTTTGTTAAATATTGTGATCTTGTTGAAGATTGTGATCTTGATGAAAATAGTGATTTCGTTGAAAATAGTGATCTCGTTGAAAATGGTGATCTCGTCGAAGAAAGTGATCTCCTTAAAAATAGTGATCTCGTTGAAAAAAATGATCACGTTGAAAATAGTGATCTCGTTGAAAATAGTGATCTTGTTGAAAATAGTGATCTTGTTGAAAATAGTGATCTTGTTGAGAATAGTTTTCTTGTGAAAATAATGATCCTGTTAAAAATAATGATCTCGTTGAAAAGAGTGATCCTGTTGAATATAAAGGTCATGTTGAAAATAGTGATCTCGTTTAAAATACTGATCTCGTTGAAAATAGTGATCTCGTTGAAAATATTGATCTCGTTGAAAAAAGTGATCTCGTTGAAAATAGTGATCTTGATGAAATGGTGATCTCATTGAAAATAGTGATCTCGTTGTTAATAGTGATCTGATTGAAAAAAGTTATCTTGTTGAAAAAAGAGATCCCGTTGGAAATAATGATCTTGTTGAAAAAAGTGATGTTGTTGAAAAGGTTGAAAATAGTAATCTCATTGAAGAAGAGTGATCTTGTTAATAGTGATCTCGTTGAAAATAGTGATCTTGTTGAAAAAGTGATACCGTTGGAAAGAGTGATTGAAAATAGTTTGAAATGGTGATCTCGTTGAAGATAGTGATATCGTTGAAAAAGTGATCCTGTTGAAGATAATGATCTTGTTGAAAATAGTGATCCCGTTTGAAATAGTGATCTCAATGGAAAAAGTGATCCTGTTGAAATAGTGATCACGTTGAAAATAGTGATCTTGTTGAAAAAAGTGATCTTGTTCAAAAATAGTGATCTTGTTGAAAATAGTGATTTTGTTGAAAATAGTGATCTTGTTGAAAATAGTGATCTTGTTGAAAATAGTGATCTTGTTGAAAGAAGTGATCTTGTTGAAAGAAGATCTTGTTGAAAATAGTGATCTTGTTGAAAATAGTGATCTTGTTGAAAATAGTGATCTTGTTGAAAAAAAAAGTGATCTTGTTGAAAATAGTGATCTTGTTGAAAATAGTGATCTTGTTGAAAATAGTGATATCGTTGAAAATGGTGATCCCGTTGAAAATAGTGATCTCATTGAAAAAAGTGATCTTGTTGAAAAAGTGATCCCGTTGAAAATAATGATCTTGTTGAAAAAAGTGATCTTGATGTAAATGGTTATCTCGTTGAAAATATTTATCTCATTGAAGAAGAGTGATCTTGTTGATGGAGATCTCGTTGAAAATTGATCTTGTTGGAAATAAAGATCTCGTTGAAATAGTGATTGCGTTAATAATAGTGATCTATTTGAAGAAAGTGATCTTGTATAAAATAGTGATCTTGTTGAAAAAAGTGATCTTGTCGAAATAAGTGATCCCGTCGAAAATTGTGATCTTGTTGAAAATAATGATCCCGTGTAAAATAGTGATACCGTTGAAAAAAGTGATCTTGTTGAGAATAGTTTTCTTGTGAAAATAATGATCCTGTTAAAAATAATGATCTCGTTGAAAAGAGTGATCCTGTTGAATATAAAGGTCATGTTGAAAATAGTGATCTCGTTTAAAATACTGATCTCGTTGAAAATAGTGATCTCGTTGAAAATATTGATCTCGTTGAAAAAAGTGATCTCGTTGAAATAAGTGATCTTGATGAAATGGTGATCTCATTGAAAATAGTGATCTCGTTGTTAATAGTGATCTGATTGAAAAAAGTTATCTTGTTGAAAAAAGAGATCCCATTGGAAATAATGATCTTGTTGAAAAAAGTGATCTTGTTGAAAAGGTTGATCTCGTTGAAAATAGTAATCTCATTGAAGAAGAGTGATCTTGTTAATAGTGATCTCGTTGAAAATAGTGATCTTGTTGAAAAAAGTGATACCGTTGAAAATAGTGATCCGGTTTGAAATGGTGATCTCGTTGAACATAGTGATATCGTTGAAAATAGTGATCCCGTTGAAAATTGTGATCCCGTTGAAGAAAGTGATCTCGTTGAAAATATAAATATATAGTTCTTTCAACATGTTCAGGAGATGCTCGCTCAAGCCGGTGTGTGCGAGAGCCTCCTTGTTGAAATTTTTGTAGCACTGAATCGTAGGCCTTTTCGAGATCAATAAAGCCAGATGCATTTCTTGGTCTGTTGTGATTTCTTTTCCAAGATCTGCCTTGAGAGAAAAAGATGATCTTGTTGAAAACGATCTACCTGGCATGAAACCACTCTGATCTTTGCTTATTATAGTTCCAGTTTCCTGTCTCGTTGAAAAAAGTGATCTTGTCGAAAATAGTGATCTTGTTGAAAATAGTGAGCCCGTTGCAAATAGTGATCATGTTGAAAATTGTGATCCCGTTGAAAATAGTGATCTTGTTGAAAATGGTGATCTCGTTGAAAATAGTGATCTGATTGAAAAAAGTTATCCAGTTGAAAATAAGGATCCCGTTGGATATAGTGATCTCGTTGAAAATAGTGATCTCGTTGAAAATAGTTATACCGTTGAAAATAGTGATCTCCATGAAAATAAAGATCTCGTTGAAATAGTGATTGCGTTGAAAATAGTGAACCCGTTGAAAATAGTGATTTCGTTGAAAATAGTGATCTCGTTGAAAAAGGTGATCTCGTCGAAGAAAGTGATCTCCTTGAAAATAGTGATCTCGTTGAAAAAAGTGATCACGTTGAGAAAAGTGATCTCGTTGAAAATAGTGATCCTGTTGAAAATAGTGATCTTGTTGAAAATAGTGATCCTGTTGAGAATAGTGATCTTGTTGAAAATAGTGATCTTGTTGAAAATAGTGATCCCGTTGAAAATCGTGGTCTAGTCGAAAATAGTGATCTTGTTGAAAATTGTGATCTCGTTGAAAATAGTTATCCCGTTGAAAAAAATGATCTGTTTGAAAATAGTGATCTTGTTGAAATAAGTGATCTCATTGAATATAGTGATATCGTTGAAAATAGTGATCTTGTTGAAAATAGTGATCTCGTTGAAAATAGCGATCTTGTTGAAAAAAGTGATCTCGTTGAAAATAGTGATCTCGTTGAAAATAGTGGTATCGTCGAAAATAGTGATCTTGTTGAAAAAGTGATCTTTTCGAAAATAGTGATCTAGTTGAAAATAGTGTTCTCGTTGAAAAAAGTGATCCCGTTGAAAATAGTGATCTTGTCGAAATGGTGATCTCGTTGAAAAAAGTGATCTCGTTATAAATAGTGATCTTGTTGGAAATAGTGATCTTGATGAGAATAGTGATTTCGTTGAAAATAAAGATTTTGATGAAAAATGTGATCTTGATGAAAATTGAGATCTTGATGAGAATAGTGATTTCGTTGAAAAAAGTGATCTTGTTGAAAATGGTGATCTCGTCGAAGAAAGTTATCCCCTTGAAAATAGTGATCTCGTTGAAAAAAGTGATCACGTTGAAAATAGTGATCTTGTTGAAAATAGTGATCTTGTTGAAAATAATGATCTCGTTGAAAATAGTGATCCTGTTGAAAATATAGATCTCGTTGAAAAACTGATCTTGTTGAAAAGAGTGATCCCGTTGAAAATTGTGATCTTGTTGAAAATAGTGATCCTGTTTAAAATAGTGATCATGTTGAAAATAGGGATCTGGTTGAGAAACGTGATCTAGTCGAAAATAGTGATCTTGTTGAAAATAGTGATTTTGTTGAAAATAGTGATCCCGTTGAAAAAAGTGATCTTGATAAAAAAAGTGATCCTGTTGAAAATAGTGATCGCGTTGAAAATTGTGATCCTGTTGAAAAAATAAATCTCGTTGAAAATAGTGATTTTGTTAAAAAATGTGATCTAGTTGAAAATTGTGATCTTGATGAAAATAGTGATTTCGTTGGAAATAGTGATCTCGTTGAGAATGGTGATCTCCTTGAAAATAGTGATCTCGTTGAAAAAAGTGATCACGTTGAAAATAGTGATCTCGTTGAAAATAGTGATCTTGTTGAAAATAGTGATCTTGTTGAAAATAGTGATCTTGTTGAAAATAGTGATCTTGTTGAAAATAGTGATCTTGTTGAAAATAGTGATCTTGTTGAAAATATTGATCTTGTTTGAAATAGTGATCTCGTTGAAATTAGTGATCTCGTTGAGAATAGTGATCTCGTTGAAAATAGTGATCTCGTTGAAAATAGTGAGTTGAAAAAGTGATCTCGTTGAAAAAGTGATTCAGTTGAAAATAGTGATCTTGTTGAAAATAGTGATCGTTGAAAATAGTGTTGAAAATAGTGATCTTGTTGAAAATAGTGATCTTGTTGAAAGTATAGTGATCTTGTTTGAAATAGTGATCTTGTTGAAAATAGTGATCTTGTTGAAAATAGTGATCTTGTTGAAAAAAGTGATCTTGTTGAAAATAGTGATCTTGTTGTGAAAAAAAAGTGATTTTGTTGAAAATAGTGATCTTGTTGAAAATAGTGATCTCGTTGAAAAAGTGATCATGTTGAAAAGAGTGATTCAGTTGAAAATAAAGATCTTGTTGAAAATAGAGATCGTGTTGAAAATAGTGATCCCGTTGAAAATAGTGATCTGTTGAGAAACGTGATCTAGTCGAAAATAGTGATCTTGTTGTTGAAAATAGTGATATTGTTGAAAATAGTGATCTCGTTGAAAAAAGTGATCTTGATAAAAAAAGTGATCCTGTTGAAAATAGTGATCCCGTTGAAAATTGTGATCCAGTTGAAAAAAGTGATCTCGTCGAAGAAAGTGATCTCCTTGAAAATAGTGATTTTGTTAAATATTGTGATCTTGTTGAAGATTGTGATCTTGATGAAAATAGTGATTTCGTTGAAAATAGTGATCTCGTTGAAAATAGTGATCTCGTCGAAGAAAGTGATCTCCTTGAAAATAGTGATCTCGTTGAAAAAAATGATCACGTTGAAAATAGTGATCTCGTTGAAAAAAGTGATCTTGTTGAAAATAGTGATCTTGTTGAAAATAGTGATCTTGTTGAGAATAGTTTTCTTGTGAAAATAATGATCCTGTTAAAAATAATGATCTCGTTGAAAAGAGTGATCTTGTTGAATATAAAGGTCATGTTGAAAATAGTGATCTCGTTTAAAATACTGATCTCGTTGAAAATAGTGATCTCGTTGAAAATATTGATCTCGTTGAAAAAAGTGATCTCGTTGAAAATAGTGATCTTGATGAAATGGTGATCTCATTGAAAATAGTGATCTCGTTGTTAATAGTGATCTGATTGAAAAAAGTTATCTTGTTGAAAAAAGAGATCCCGTTGGAAATAATGATCTTGTTGAAAAAAGTGATGTTGTTGAAAAGGTTGAAAATAGTAATCTCATTGAAGAAGAGTGATCTTGTTAATAGTGATCTCGTTGAAAATAGTGATCTTGTTGAAAAAAGTGATACCGTTGAAAAGAGTGATCCGGTTTGAAATGGTGATCTCGTTGAAGATAGTGATATCGTTGAAAAAAGTGATCCTGTTGAAGATAATGATCTTGTAGAAAATAGTGATCCCGTTTGAAATAGTGATCTCAATGGAAAAAGTGATCCCGTTGAAATAGTGATCACGTTGAAAATAGTGAATAAATTGAAAAAAGTGATCCCTTCAAAAATAGTGATCTTGTTGAAAATAGTGATTTTGTTGAAAATAGTGATCTTTTTGAGAATAGTGATCATTTTGAAAAAAGTGATCTTGTTGAAAATAGTGATCTTGTTGAAGAAGGTGATTTTGTTAAAAATAGTGATCTTGTTGAAAATAGTGATCCCGTTGAAAAAAGTGATCATGTTGAAAAGAGTGATCCCGTTGAAAATTGTGATCTTGTTGAAAATAGTGATCTTGTTGAAAATAGTGATCCCGTTGAAAATAGGGATCTGGTTGAGAAACGTGATCTAGTCGAAAATAGTGATCTTGTTGAAAATAGTGAGTTACATATTAGAATCCTCCAATATGTATGTATTATAATATCCCAGTATATCATATTTCCATGATACTAGGAATTCACCTAAATAGGAAGGGAAGTACTATGCTACCTAGAGACTAGTTCTCTGTTAGTTAAGGCATTATTGTATCCATTGTTGTGACTTCAACATTGTCCGCTTTGTGCAATAGTCAAATAAACTTTTTAAAAATTAAAGTTTAGAATCACTGAACGTAAGTGGCGCAGTTGGTAGGATACCCAAAACTATTTTTACGACGAAAATAGCGGAAAAGTAGTGTTCGTTTCAACAATTAATTGGGTATCAGAAGAAAGTTTCCCGGACTTCGGCTCTAGCATCGACCGAGTTCCAACAGCGTGGTTTATCAAAACCAGTGAACAGAAAAAGTTCATAGTTAAGAGAAAAACCAAATCATCGGCATTCAGGAGGAGAAATTATAGTTGGGTACGGAGTTTCTATAACGAAACTGCCTGCTTTAATCGCTGTATCCCCTGAAGCAGAAGAAAAAGAAGAAAGAAATTCCACATGAAGCCTTTAGCGTAAGTTTCACTCCTTCTATCCATTTTAATATCCCATACTTGATTATTCAAAATTTTGTTTTCTATTTTAATTTTTTTCTTTTTTTCTTGATAGTAATTAGACGATATCGTTCTAATATAAACAATAGGCTAATTTCAATTAAAATTAATGAACAATAGAGATCGCAGTCCTCTAAGAAGAAATACAGTAGAAATGGCAGTTCCTCAAGTTCAAAAACATCACATTGATTGTATTCCTGAATATGATGGCAATCCAGCAACCCTAGCTATTTTCATTCAATCCAGTGAATATTTGATCAATACCTTTTCAGACCAAAATAACTTGCAAAATCCACAAAACGAATTTCTTTTGAGAGCTATAATAGGCAAATTAAGGGGAAGAGCTTTGAATTTATTAGGAAGTAGAGGAAATTTAAGGAATTGGATATCAATTAAAAATTTACTGTTACAATTTTTCTCTGATCAAAGAGTCGAAAATTGTTTAGTTGGTGATTTGATGCACCTTAAGCAAGAAAAAATGAAAACCCTATTCAATTTGGCCATAGGTGCCAGGACCTTTTGTCGTTATTACTAAATAAAATTCAATTAACTGAACAAAATCAAAATATAATCGAACTAAAGAAAAGCCTATATGAAAAACAAGCACTGAATGCTTTTCTCAGAGGCCTTAATTCTAACTTACCCATCAGGTTGAGAAACCCTAGAACATTAGAAGAAGCAATGACATTTACAATTGAAGAACAAAATTTTGCTTATTCCAGACGAAATCTTCATTATAATCAATCTCAATATTTTTATAATAGACCAACTCCACATAACAAACAATTTACAAATACACAAAGACCTATTTTTCAAAATTTGAATCCTCCTTATTCTATACCTCAACCTCACGTGAGACCGACATTAAATCCTCTCAACACATCACAAAATAGTGGAAGAAACACTCAAATTAGAACTCAACCTCAAAGACAATCAGGGCCTATCCCAATGGACACATCTTCATCGAATACAAGACATACAGTCACAGCACAACCGACAGGACAAAGAAATTTCATTTCAGAAGAACTTTTTCAGCAAGAAATCAATGACGAACTAAATCAACACGAACAGACTGATTTCTATGAAGACATAAACCTATTTATGACTAACTGTGAAAATTGTAATGAACAATATTCAGAAGATTTAAACGAAATACCATATTCAGAAACTCCGGAAATTTTTCCGTACGTTACATCAGGATCACACTTAATAAACCTAACCAATATTAATAGTTCAGCGCTACCCTTCATCAAAATTCCGCATGTAGGATTAAAATTTATGATTGACACAGGAAGTTCAAAAACCTTAATCAGTCCTAGAGTAGTCCAAAAATTCTACCAACATTTTATTAAATATGCACCATTCAAAATCAAGACAGCACACAAAATATCATACCACGATTACGTTGCTCACATTCCTCTTCCAAAAATTTTTAAAACAAAGGAATATTTTGATTTCCATATATTTGAATTCAACAAAGAATACGATGGTCTGATAGGAATGGACCTACTCAAACATTTAGGTGCCAATATCGACCTGAAGAAAAATTTTTTGTACACTACAAATGGACCCATACCACTATACTTTAAAGAAATTCCATGTTCATACGATATTCCAGCAAGATCCCAGAAAATTATAAATGTACCTATCGAATCCACCGATGTAAATCAAGGCATCATAGAATATGATGAAATCGCGAAAGGATTGAAATATCACAATGCATTGTGAGAACTGAAAATAACGAGGCCTTTCTAACAATTTCAAATAGTAATGAAACCCCGGAACAAATTATTATTATCGAACCATTAAAAATTATCCATCCTAACAATACGGATGTAGTTCAAACCACGAAAGTAGAACCAACATCGAAACCTGATAATTTACTGAAGGAAAATATGAAAATCTCCGTTTTGACCATCTCAACAAGGACGAAAATGAAATCGAAAAACAACTTGACGAAGCTTCATCAGATGAAATGGACGAATCAGATTCAGATGAAATTTTGGAAAGATTGGCACCACAACAGGAGTCCAATGAAGACACAATACATTCAATGAACCCAGAGTCAGCAGACTCCACACCCATAAAAATTCATTCCATCTAATTGATTCTAAACTAAATCAATACTTTATTCAGGAAGTTTATAGAAATCCGAACCCAGTGAAAAAAGAATACGTGGAAAAAATGAAACAATTCTTCGTTCAAATCAGCACTTCCAACAATGAAGCTGAGATAATTAAATTCCTCAAAGAATACACGGCCGATAAGAAGAGATACTATTTCCATTTCGATTCCGAGAATATGTTCCGAACATTCAGCAATGTTGTAAACAAGATATTCAACAGATACGGACCGGATATAATGTATTGCACTGAAAGACGAGAAGTAATCCAAGATGAGGAACTTATCACCCAAGCGATACAATTTCAACAGGAAGGAAAAACAAATCATCGAGGAGTTAATGAAACCATCCTACAAATTCAGCGTAAATATTATTTTTCCGCCATGAAAAAACAGGTCTCGAAGTACATAGCAAGTTGTGAAGTTTGCAAAAGGAATAAATGCGAAAGAAATCCACCACAAATTGATATGACGTTATCAGATACTCCATTCAGATCCTTTGAAAAATTACACATTGATAATTACACTTTGGAAAATATTAAATTTTCACCTCTCGTAGATTCTTTTTACAAAAGTAGGTCCAGAAATCAAACTAAAATCCGAAAACGCGGTCGACATATTTCACGTCTTATTGGAATATTTCTCCCACTATGGAACATCATTAAATATTAGTTCAGGTCAGGAATGAAATTTTTCAGTCATGTCATTAAAGAATTATTAGAAATTCACGAAATAAAAATCCATATTACGACAGCACATCATACAGACTCAGACGAAATCATTCAAAGATTTTCACTCAACTATTGCAGAATAATAAGATCACAATTCAAAGACCCTCTAGAAATAATAATTAAATATGCAAATATAAGATATAATAATTCAATACATTCGACCACGAAATTAACACCTTTCGAACTCACATTTAGTCACACAAAATTTAAAGATCCACTAGATACTATTTATGATAAGCAAATGTTTAGCGATTACCTACAGAAGCATAGAGAGAAACTAACCCTTTTATATGATAATATTCATTCGAGCATATCGACAAGTAAAATTTACATAAGTTACAGACAACCCAGGACTTATACCAATAAATAAAGGAATATCACACTACATAATAAAATATTGACCCTTATACAATTATTCGACTTAGCTAATATAACCAACGAATTTGACAAACTAATAACTACTTATCAAAAGATTAATACATCATTTCCTAATTCCCAGCATGGAAAAAGTTATTTGCGCGAAATTCAAAATCATAAATACTTATTAGAATATAAAATCGAATAAAAATGCAAACAATTATTATCAATAACTGCAAACAGACACAGAAGAGGTTTGTTTAACGGATTAGGAACAGTTTGGAAGTCAATTACAGGCAATCTAGATCAAAACGACGCTGATAAATATGACCAGGCAATTCAAAATTCAAAGAACTCTCAACAGAAATTGACAAATGTGGCCACCTTGCAAATAAGTTTAACAGAAAATTCATTACACTCTTTTAACAATTCAGTGAGTAAATTACATCATAATCAAATACTCATGGAAAGCAAAATTAATCAACTAAGTTTCTGGATGAATTCATCAGCAATGGATTCCTGGGATGATTTCAATTTCATTGTACTGAATTCAGTTTACAGACACATTACCCTAGCTGTAGATATAATTAATGAAATTTTCAATGATATAGAAATAGCTATCTCATTTGCTCATATAGGAACATTAAATACATCCATCATTTCTCATGATGAATTGAAAAAGGAACTGTATTTAATTCAATCAAAAATTAAAGAAAGCCAACTTCCATTTTTGATTAAAGATGAAAATATTTTCCAATATTATTTTTGCATAAAGGCTAGGGGATTCATTAGTAAAAATCAAGTCAAATTCATTCTAGACATTCCAATTGTAGAAACTTATAAACTATAAATATTACTAATTATTTCCTCTTTCCATTCTTAAAAACAACTTTTGTCAAGTCATCATTCCCAAAACGAAATACCTCTCCTTAAGTGAAACAAAATACGCTCTATTTAATGGACCATGCCAGGAAATATTCCCTATCAATTTTCTATGCGAAGAAAATACCATGAATATATCACTGAGCAATCCCTGTGAAGTGGAGGTCCTCAGTGTCTCCAAAACTACTCGAAATGCAGACCGAAACCAATAAACATCGGAGAAGTTCGAGTCCATCAATTAGCAGCAGACCATTGGATGGTGGTGACAACTAATGAAGAGATTACTAGAGTGAAATGTGCGGAAATTCGGAAAAACAAATTTTACGCGGAACATTAATCATATTCATTCCGCTGAATTGTGAAGTGAGTGTAGAAAAAATAATACTCTGAAAAATTGGAGAACCAGTGCTTCCAAAATAAAAATTGTGCATTTACCTAGTGTGAACATTCAGAAATCTCCCAGCCCAAGAAGAATTGATCAAGTTCCCTTAGAACTAAACAATCTTGGTAATTTAAAAGAGATCGAAGTGCGAATTGAACATTCAAAAAAACCAAATAATGTCAATGCAAAATCCAACTTTACATTATAATAATATTAGTTTATATACTTTAATTATTTATATCATAATTGTCTTAATGATTTTATACTTCATATACCATAAGCTTAATTTTGATAGAATGAAAAATTATTCTAAGCAGCAAAAACAACTCATTACAAGATATTGAGCTCTAAAAATTAGCAATTTTGAAGATAAGTTTTTCTTCAAAAACCAATTTTTTCACTTAGGCATGGAGGAGTTACATATTAGAATCCTCCAATATGTATGTATTATACGTTGCTATCCCAGTATATCATATTTCCATGATACTAGGAATTCACCTAAATAGGAAGGGAGGTACTATGCTACCTAGAGACTAGTTCTCTGTTAGTTAAGGCATTATTGTATCCATTGTTGTGACTTCAACATTGTCCGCTTTGTACAATAGTCAAATAAACTTTTTAAAATTAAAGTTTAGAATCACTGAACGTAAGTAGTGATCTTGTTGAAAATTGTGATCTTGATAAAAAGAGTGATCTTGTTGAAAATAGTGATCCCGTTGAGAATTGTGATCCCGTTGAAAAAAGTGATCTCGTTGAAAATAGTGCTTCTGTTGAAAAATGTGATCTTGTTGAAAATTGTGATCTTGATGAAAATAGTGATCTCCTTGAAAATAGTGATCCCGTTGAAAAAAGTGATCACGTTGAAAATAGTGATCTCGTTGAAAATAGTGATCTTTTTGAAAATAGTGATCTTGTTGAAAATAGTGATCTTGTTGAAAATAGTGATCTTGTTGAAAATAGTGATCTCGTTGAAAGAAGTGATCTTGTTGAAGAGAGTGATCCCGTTGAAAATCGTGATCTTGTCGAAAATAGTGATCTTGTTGAAAATAGTGATCTCGTTGAAAAAAGTGATCTTGTTGAAAAGAGTGATTCAGTTGAATATACAGATCTTGTTGAAAATAGAGATCGTGTTGAAAATAGTGATCCCGTTGAAAATAGTGATCTTGTTGAAAAACGTGATCTAGTCGAAAATAGTGATCTTGTTGAAAAAAGTGATATTGTTGATGATAGTGATCTCGTTGAAAAAAGTGATCTTGATGTTGAAAAAGTGATCCTGTTGAAAAAGTGATCCTGTTGAAAATTGTGATCCAGTTGAAAAAAAGTGATCTCGTCGAAGAAAGTGATCTCCTTGAAAATAGTGATTTTGTTAAAATTGTGATCTTGTTGAAGATTGTGATCTTGATGAAAATAGTGATTTCGTTGAAAATAGTGATCTCGTTGAAAAAAGTGATCTCGTTGAAAAAAGTGATCTCCTTGAAAATAGTGATCTCGTTGAAAAAATGATCTTGTTGAAAATAGTGATCTCGTTTAAAAAAGTGATCTTGTTGAAAAAAGTGATCTTGTTGAAAATAGAGATCTTGTTGAGAATATATTCCTTGAAAATAATGATCCTGTTGAAAATAATGATCTTGTTGAAAAGAGTGATCTTGTTGAATATAGTGGTCAGGTTGAAAATAGTGATCTTGTTCGTTTAAAAATACTGATCTCGTTGAAAATAGTGATCTCGTTGAAAATATTGATCTCGTTGAAAATAGTGATCTTGATGAAATGGTGATCTTGTTGAAAATAGTGATCTCTGTTGTTAATAGTGATCTGATTGAAAAAAGTTATCTTGTTGAAAAAAGAGATCTTGTTGGAAATAATGATCTTGTTGAAAATAGTGATGTTGTTGAAAAAGGTTTGAAAATAGTAATCTCATTGAAGAAGAGTGATCTTGTTGAAAATAGTGATCTTGTTGAAAATAGTGATCTTGTTGAAAAAAGTGATACCGTTGGAAAGAGTGATCCGGTTTGAAATGGTGAT
>JARTUT010001628.1:0-13567 GCA_030674115.1 Micraspis discolor
TTTCGCGATTTTCTTTCGAAAATTTCGGGCACTTTAAGAGCGCCCGGGGCGGGTTTCGGGTCGCTTCTCCCAGAAGAGGATACGCCTTTTCGATCTGTTTTAAGATTCTCTCGAGCGGCCCCAGGTGCTGCTCGGAAAGCTATGGCTTTCTGGGTTCCTGACGGGACCACCTGTCAAATTCTTCTGGTCCCAGATCTTATTACTTTATTATATAGACTAGTAAGCGGGTAGATCAATAGGCCCGTAGATCCATAGGCCAGTAGTTCAATAGGCCAGTAGTTCAATAGGCCCATGGATCAATATAGACCATAGATCAATATAGACCGCAGATCAATAGGGCCCATACATCTGTGAAGCGCGCAGAAACACGTGAAACACGTCAAATTACCTGTTGAAAGCGAAAAAGCTAGAAAGAACTGGAAAACACGGAGAAACGCGAAAACACGAAGGAATCCGAAGAAACACGAAAGAAACCGAAGTTATACGAAAGAAACCGAAATTACACGAAACAACGCGAGAAAACACGAAAGAACACCAAGTAACACAAAAAATCTAAAGGAACCTGAAAAACCCGAAACACAAAAGTACTTGTAAATTGCACACCCTGCATATCTCCCTGACCGTAAACTTATTGTAAATTGCACACCCTGTATGACATTTTATCGAAATCCGCTCCCATTCGCGAGAAAACTTGAAGGAGAATGCATATGAGACACCTCAGTATACAATTGATTAGCAGTGAAAAAAACCAAAAGAATATCGTTTAACTCCATCTATTCGAGTTCAGTAATTACCACGAAGGAAGTATCAAAATTATTCTATGGAGCTCCTATGTAACACCCCGTATATGTTTCGAAGATAATTTTTCCGTAAAAAACCGAAGGAACACAAAAACTTGAAAACTTGAGAGCGCGCAAAAACAGAAGAACTTGTAAAGTGCTCACCCCGTATATCACCCGATCGCAAATTCATTGTAAATCGCACACCCTGTATGACATTTTACTGAAATTCGCTTTCACACGTGAAAAACATGATGAAAATGCATATGGGACACCCAGTATATAATTGATTTGCAGGGTGCTTTCATCATAAGAAACAAACTGAAAGAATATCGTTTCAACTCTATCGTTTCAAGTTCGGTGCATTCCACGAAGAATGAACCCGAAGTACCATGAATGAACGAAAAATATCCAAAGGAACCGAAAACCCCGAAGGAGCACAAAATCACCGAAAGCGCGCAAAAACTCGAAGGAAAGCTTAAAACCCCGAGGAGCACAAAACCGAAAGCGTGCAAAAATAATGAAAGAACTTTTAAATTGCACACCTGTATATCAATCGATCGCGAAATCATTGGTAATGGCACACCCTGTATGGGATTTCATTGAATTAAGCTCCTTACGCGGAAAAGCACAAAAGCTGAGAAAAACTCTGGTGAATGTCAGCGCTACTCAGATCTGACACCCTGTATATGAATCGAATATATTTTATCGAATTAAGATCCAAACTCCCTGAAACAACACAAAACTCGAATTTGAGCAAAAAAATCAAATTAACTTGTAAATTGCACACCCCGTATATCACCCGATCGCAAATTCATTGTGAATCGCACACCCTGTATGACATTATACCGAAATCAGCTCCCATTCGCGAGAGAACTTGAAGAAAAATGCATATGGGACACCCTGTATATAATTGATTCGCAGTGGGTGCTTTTCATAAAAACAAACCGAAAGAATATCGTTTATAGCTCTATCGTTTCGAGTTCAGTGCATTCCACCAAGAAAGAAACCGACCAAATACGAAAAAACGCGGAAAACATGATAGAACCCTAAGTAACACGAAATCTCTCGAAGAAAGAATCTGGTGAAAATCAGTGCTTTCCATAAGCACAGCCTGTATAGCGATTTTTTCGAGATAGCACAGCCTGTATAGCGATTCATCGCGATCTGTGTGCATTCTTCAAGGACTAAAATGAATTAGCGCGAAAATAGAGCCTGAAATGACGATTTTCAAACGCATATTTGAGGTGTTTTTCTCGCGATTCGTGAAACGTGAGTGGTCTCTAGAGATTCGGAATCTCCTGTAGATTCTTAATCGAGCAATTGGAAGGCCTGAAAAATCTTCGACAGCCCATATCGAGCGAAAAATTGATGCCGTATTTTCAAATTTGGAGCTCATGTTCGGCTATCATCGGAATCGTATGGAGAAATTATGACATTTTGCCTCATTTCACCGTAGAAATTGCCGAATTTCGAATGAAGAATTCGCGGCCTTATCTCGCTATTTGATATGAAAATTGGTACCCAGAGATGGGGAATTTCCTCAAGTTTCATTTTCTACCGCCGAAAATGCGCTTTTAGAGGCTCGAGGGCTCGCACTGAGCGAAAGTATCATGGGTGATTTTGATGTTTCGCGGGGCTGGCGAAACTAAAAATTGTCGTTTTACTTACGGGATTTTAGCCTAGAAATAGGGGGCTCCGGAGTTCTAATGGGTTCTAAGGAAACCGGACGTCCTCGCTCTCGGAATATGTGGCGAGTCCGGGACGCTGGGCGTTTCGGCTTCGGAGCCTATTTCCTTTTTCTGAGGCACTTTAAGGCGATTTCGCGAAAAACGTCATTTTCGCGATTTTCTTCGAAAATTTCGGGCACTTTAAGAGCGCCCGGGGTGGTTTCGGGGTCGCTTCTCCTAGAACAGGATACGCCTTTTCGATCTGTTTTAAGATTCTCTCGAGCGGGCCCTCAGGGCTGCAAGGAAAGCTTACGCTTTCGGGTCCCTAACGGGACCACCTGTCAAAATTTTCTCTGGTCCCCTGATCTTATTACTTTATTATATAGACTAGTAAGCGGGTAGATCAATAGGCCTGTAGATCCATAGGCCCGTAGATCCATAGGCCAGTAGTTCAATAGGCCAGTAGTTCAATTGGCCCATGGATCAATATAGACCATAGATCAATATAGACCGCAGATCAATAGGGCCCATACATCAATGAAGCGCGCAGAAACACGAAACACGTCAAATTAACCGTTGAAAGCGAAAAAGCTAGAAAGAACTGGAAAAACACGAGAAACGCGAAAAACACGAAGGAATCCGGAAGAAACACGAAAGAAACCGAAGTTATACGAAAGAAACCGAAATTACACGAAACAACGCGAGAAAACACGAAAGAACACCAAGTAACACAAAAATCTAAAGGAACCTGAAAAACCTGAAACACAAAAGTACTTGTAAATTGCACACCCCGTATATCACCCGACCGTAAACTTATTGTAAATTGCACACCCTGTATGACATTTTATCGAAATCTGCTCCCATTCGCGAGAAAAAACTTGAAGGAGAATGCATATGAGACACTCAGTATACAATTGATTAGCAGTGAAAAAAAACCAAAAGAATATCGTTGTAACTCCATCTATCTGAGTTCAGTAATTACCACGAAGGAAGTATCAAAATTATTCTATGGAGCTCCTATGTAACACCCTCGTATATGTTTCGAAGATTATTTTTCCGTAAAAAAGTATTTTCAAATTTGGAGCTCGCGTTCGGCTATCATCGGAATCGTATGAGAAACTATGACACTTTGATCGAAATATCGAGTAAATTGCCGAATTTGGAATGAAGAATTCGCGGCCTTATATCGCTACTTGGATATGAAAATTGGTACCTGGAGATGGGGAATTTCCTCAAGTTTCATTTTCTACCGCCGAAAATGCGTTTAGAGGCTTGTAGCGCATGCACGAATCGAAAGCATCATGGGTCATTTTGACGTTTCGCGGGGCTGGCGAAACTAAAAATTGCCGTTTTACTTACGGGATTTTAGCCTAGAAATAGGGAGGCTCCGGAGTTCTAATGGGTTCTAAGGAAACCGGACGTCCTCGCTCTCGGAATATGTGGCGAGTCCGGGACGCTGGGCGTTTCGGCTTCGGAGCCTATTTCCTTTTTTCTCAGGTCACTTTGGGCGATTTCGCGAAAATGACGTTTTTCGCGATTTTCTTTCGAAAATTTCGGGCACTTTAAGAGCGCCCGGGGGTGTTTTTCGGGGTCGCTTCTCCTAGAACAGGATACGCCTTTTCGATCTGTTTTAAGATTTCTCTCGAGCGGCCCTGCAGGGCCGCTCGAAAGCTACGCTTTCGGGTCCCTAACGGGACCACCTGTCAAAATTTTTCTGGTCCGATCTTATTACTTTATTATATTAGACTAGTAAGCGGGTAGATCAATAGGCGGGTAGATCCATAGGCCCGTAGATCCATAGGCCAGTAGTTCAATAGGTCAGTAGTTCAATTGGCCCATGGATCAATATAGACCATAGATCAATATAGACCGCAGATCAATAGGGCCCATACATCAATGAAGCGCGCAGAAACACGAAACACGTCAAATTACCCGTTGAAAGCGAAAAAGCTAGAAAGAACTGGAAAAAACACGGAGAAACGCGAAAAAACACGAAGGAATCCGAAGAAACACGAAAGAAACCGAAGTTATACGAAAGAAACCGAAATTACACGAAACAACGCGAGAAAACACGAAAGAACACCAAGTAACACAAAAATCTAAAGGAACCTGAAAAAAACCCGAAACACAAAAGTACTTGTAAATTGCACACCCCGTATATCACCCGACCGTAAACTTATTGTAAATTGCACACCCTGTATGACATTTTATCGAAATCCGCTCCCATTCGCGAGAAAACTTGAAGGAGAATGCATATGAGACACTCAGTATACAATTGATTAGCAGTGAAAAAAAAAACCAAAAGAATATCGTTGTTACTCCATCTATTCGAGTTCAGTAATTACCACGAAGGAAGTATCAAAATTATTCTATGGAGCTCCTATGTAACACCCCGTATATGTTTCGAAGATAATTTTTCCGTAAAAAAACCCGAAGGAACACAAAAAGCTTGAAAAAACTTGAGAGCGCGCAAAAAACAGAAGAACTTGTAAAGTGCTCACTCAGTATATCACCCGATCGCAAATTCATTGTAAATCGCACACCCTGTATGACATTTTACTGAAATTAGCTTTCACACGTGAAAAAACATGATGAAAAATGCATATGGGACACCCAGTATATAATTGATTTGCAGTGGGTGCTTTCATCATAAGAAACAAACCGAAAGAATATCGTTTTAACTCTATCGTTTCAAGTTCGGTGCATTCCACGAAGAAAGAACCCGACGAAACACGGAAAAACTTGAAAGAACCCGAAGTACCACGAACGAACGAAAAATATCCAAAGGAACCGAAAAAACCCTGAAGTAGCACAAAATCACCGAAAGCGCGCAAAAACTCGAAGGAAAGCTTAAAACCCCGAGGGAGCACAAAAAACCGAAAGCGTGCAAAAATAATGAAAGAACTTTTAAATTGCACACCCTGTATATCAATCGATCGCGAAATCATTGTTAATGGCACACCCTGTATGGGATTTCATTGAATTAAGCTCCCTTACGCGGAAAAGCACAAAAGCTGGAAAAAAAACTGACACCCTGTATATGAATCGAATATATTTTATCGAATTAAGATCCAAAACTCCCCGAAACAACACAAAAACTCGAATTTGCGCAAAAAAATCAAATTAACTTGTAAATTGCACACCCCGTATATCACCCGATCGCAAATTCATTGTGAATCGCACACCCTGTATGACATTATACCGAAATCAGCTCCCATTCGCGAGAGAACTTGAAGAAAAATGCATATGGGACACCCTGTATATAATTGATTCGCAGTGGGTGCTTTCTTCATAAAAACAAACCGAAAGAATATCGTTTATAACTCTATCGTTTCGAGTTCAGTGCATTCCACCAAGAAAGAAACCGACCAAATACGAAAAAACGCGGAAAACATGATAGAACCCTAAGTAACACGAAATCTCTCGAAGAAAGAATCTGGTGAAAATCAGTGCTTTCCATAAGCACAGCCTGTATAGCGATTTTTTCGAGATAGCACAGCCTGTATAGCGATTCATCGCGATCTGTGTGCATTCTTCAAGGACGAAAATGAATTAGCGCGAAAATAGAGCCTGAAATGACGATTTTCAAACGCATATTTGAGGTGTTTTTCTCGCGATTCGTGAAACGTGAGTGGTCTCTAGAGATTCGGAATCTCCTGTAGATTCTTAATCGAGCACTTGGAAGGCCTGAAAAATCTTCGACCGCCCATATCGAGCGAAAAATTGATGCCGTATTTTCAAATTTGGAGCTCGCGTTCGGCTATCATCGGAATCGTATGAGAAATTATGACATTTTGCCTCATTTCACCGTAGAAATTGCCGAATTTGGAATGAAGAATTCGCGGCCTTATCTCGCTACTTGGATATGAAAATTGGTACCCAGAGATGGGGAATTTCCTCAAGTTTCATTTTCTACCGCCGAAAATGCGTTTAGAGGCTCGAGGGGCCCGCACTGAGCGAAAGCATCATGGGTGATTTTGACGTTTCGCGGGGCTGGCGAAACTAAAAATTGCCGTTTTACTTACGGGATTTTAGCCTAGAAATAGGGGGGCTCCGGAGTTCTAATGGGTTCTAAGGAAACCGGACGTCCTCGCTCTCGGAATATGTGGCGAGTCCGGGACGCTGGGCGTTTCGGCTTCGGAGCCTATTTCCTTTATTCTGAGGCACTTTTGGCGATTTCGCGAAAATGTCATTTTCGCGATTTTCTTTCGAAAATTTCGGGCACTTTAAGAGCGCCCGGGGTGGTTTCGGGGTCGCTTCTCCTAGAACAGGATACGCCTTTTCGATCTGTTTTAAGATTCCCTCTCGAGCGGCCCTGCGGCCGCAAGGAAAGCTACGCTTTCCGGTCCCTGACGGGACCACCTGTCAAAATTTTCTCTGGTCCCCGATCTTATTACTTTATTATATAGACTAGTAAGCGGGTAGATCAATAGGCCCGTAGATCCAGGCCCGTAGATCCATAGGCCAGTAGTTCAATAGGCCAGTAGTTCAATTGGCCCATGGATCAATATAGACCATAGATCAATATAGACCGCAGATCAATAGGGCCCATACATCAATGAAGCGCGCAGAAACACGAAACACGTCAAATTACCCGTTGAAAGCGAAAAAGCTAGAAAGAACTGGAAAAAACACGGAGAAACGCGAAAAACACGAAGGAATCCGAAGAAACACGAAAGAAACCGAAGTTATACGAAAGAAACCGAAATTACACGAAACAACGCGAGAAAACACGAAAGAACACCAAGTAACACAAAAATCTAAAGGAACCTGAAAAAAACCCGAAACACAAAAGTACTTGTAAATTGCACACCCCGTATATCACCCGACCGTAAACTTATTGTAAATTGCACACCCTGTATGACATTTTATCGAAATCCGCTCCCATTCGCGAGAAAACTTGAAGGAGAATGCATATGAGACACTCAGTATACAATTGATTAGCAGTGAAAAAAAAAAACCAAAAGAATATCGTTGTAACTCCATCTATTCGAGTTCAGTAATTACCACGAAGGAAGTATCAAAATTATTCTATGGAGCTCCTATGTAACACCCCGTATATGTTTCGAAGATAATTTTTCCGTAAAAAACCCGAAGGAACACAAAAAACTTGAAAAAACTTGAGAGCGCGCAAAAAAACAGAAGAACTTGTAAAGTGCTCACTCAGTATATCACCCGATCGCAAATTCATTGTAAATCGCACACCCTGTATGACATTTTACCGAAATTAGCTTTCACACGTGAAAAACATGATGAAAAATGCATATGGGACACCCAGTATATAATTGATTTGCAGTGGGTGCTTTCATCATAAGAAACAAACCGAAAGAATATCGTTTTAACTCTATCGTTTCAAGTTCGGTGCATTCCACGAAGAAAGAACCCGACGAAACACGGAAAAACTTGAAAGAACCCGAAGTACCACGAATGAACGAAAAATATCCAAAGGAACCGAAAAACCCCGAAGGAGCACAAAATCACCGAAAGCGCGCAAAAAAACTCGAAGGAAAGCTTAAAACCCCGAGGAGCAAAAAACCGAAAGCGTGCAAAAAATAATGAAAGAACTTTTAAATTGCACACCCTGTATATCAATCGATCGCGAAATCATTGTTAATGGCACACCCTGTATGGGATTTCATTGAATTAAGCTCCCTTACGCGGAAAAGCACAAAGCTGGAGAAAACTCTGGTGAATGTCAGCGCTACTCAGATCTGACACCCTGTATATGAATCGAATATATTTTATCGAATTAAGATCCAAAACTCCCGAAACAACACAAAAACTCGAATTTGCGCAAAAAAATCAAATTAACTTGTAAATTGCACACCCCGTATATCACCCGATCGCAAATTCATTGTGAATCGCACACCCTGTATGACATTATACCGAAATCAGCTCCCATTCGCGAGAGAACTTGAAGAAAAAATGCATATGGGACACCCCGTATATAATTGATTCGCAGTGGGTGCTTTCTTCATAAAAAAAACAAACCGAAAGAATATCGTTTATAACTCTATCGTTTCGAGTTCAGTGCATTCCACCAAGAAAGAAACCGACCAAATACGAAAAAACGCGGAAAACATGATAGAACCCTAAGTAACACGAAATCTCTCGAAGAAAGAATCTGGTGAAAATCAGTGCTTTCCATAAGCACAGCCTGTATAGCGATTTTTTCGAGATAGCACAGCCTGTATAGCGATTCATCGCGATCTGTGTGCATTCTTCAAGGACGAAAATGAATTAGCGCGAAAATAGAGCCTGAAATGACGATTTTCAAACGCATATTTGAGGTGTTTTTCTTGCGATTCGTGAAAAGTGGTGGTATCTAGAGATTCGGAATCTCCTGTAGATTCTTAATCGAGCACTTTGAAGGCGCAAAAGTCTTTCAGCGCCCATATCGAGCGAAAAATTGATGCCGTATTTTCAAATTTGGAGCTCGCGTTCGGCTATCATCGGAATCGTATGAGAAATTATGACACTTTTGCCTCATTTCACCGAGTAAATTGCCGAATTTGGAATGAAGAATTCGCGGCCTTATCTCGCTACTTGGATATGAAAATTGGTACCCAGAGATGGGGAATTTCCTCAAGTTTCATTTTCTACCGCCGAAAATGCGTTTAGAGGCTCGTATCGCCCGCACTGAGCGAAAGCATCATGGGTGATTTTGACGTTTCGCAGGGCTGGCGAAACTAAAAATTGCCGTTTTACTTACGGGATTTTAGCCTAGAAATAGGGGGCTCCGGAGTTCTAATGGGTTCTAAGGAAACCGGACGTCCTCGCTCTCGGAATATGTGGCGAGTCCGGGACGCTGGGCGTTTCGGCTTCGGAGCCTATTTCTTTTTTCTGAGGCACTTTTGGCGATTTCGCGAAAAACGTCATTTTCGCGATTTTCTTTCGAAAATTTCGGGCACTTTAAGAGCGCCCGGGGGGGTTTCGGGGTCGCTTCTCCTAGAAGAGGATACGCCTTTTCGATCTGTTTTAAGATTTCTCTCGAGCGGCCCTGCGGGCGCAAGGAAAGCTACGCTTTCCGGGTCCCTAACGGGACCACCTGTCAAAATTTTCTCTGGTCCCCGATCTTATTACTTTATTATATTAGACTAGTAAGCGGGTAGATCAATAGGCCCGTAGATCCATAGGCCCGTAGATCCATAGGCCAGTAGTTCAATAGGCCAGTAGTTCAATTGGCCCATGGATCAATATAGACCATAGATCAATATAGACCGCAGATCAATAGGGCCCATACATCAATGAAGCGCGCAGAAACACGAAACACGTCAAATTACCCGTTGAAAGCGAAAAAGCTAGAAAGAACTGGAAAAAACACGGAGAAACGCGAAAAAAACACGAAGGAATCCGAAGAAACACGAAAGAAACCGAAGTTATACGAAAGAAACCGAAATTACACGAAACACGCGCGAGAAAACACGAAAGAACACCAAGTAACACAAAAATCTAAAGGAACCTGAAAAAACCCGAAACACAAAAGTACTTGTAAATTGCACACCCTGTATATCACCCGACCGTAAACTTATTGTAAATTGCACACCCTGCATGACGTTTTATCGAAATCCGCTCCCATTCGTGAGAAAACTTGAAGGAGAATGCATATGAGACACTCAGTATACAATTGATTAGCAGTGAAAAAAAAAAAAACAAAAGAATATCGTTGTACTCCATCTATTCGAGTTCAGTAATTACCACGAAGGAAGTATCAAAATTATTCTATGGAGCTCCTATGTAACACCCGTATATGTTTCGAAGATAATTTTTCCGTAAAAAAACCCGAAGGAACACAAAAACTTGAAAAAACTTGAGAGCGCGCAAAAACAGAAGAACTTGTAAAGTGCTCACCCCGTATATCACCCGATCGCAAATTCATTGTAAATCGCACACCCTGTATGACATTTTACCGAAATTAGCTTTCACACGTGAAAAAACATGATGAAAAATGCATATGGGACACCCAGTATATAATTGATTTGCAGTGGGTGCTTTCATCATAAGAAACAAACCGAAAGAATATCGTTTTAACTCTATCGTTTCAAGTTCGGTGCATTCCACGAAGAAAGAACCCGACGAAACACGGAAAAACTTGAAAGAACCCGAAGTACCACGAATGAACGAAAAATATCCAAAGGAACCGAAAAAACCCCGAAGGAGCACAAAATCACCGAAAGCGCTCAAAAACTCGAAGGAAAGCTTAAAACCCCGAGGGCACAAAAAACCGAAAGCGTGCAAAAAATAATGAAAGAACTTTTAAATTGCACACCCTGTATATCAATCGATCGCGAAATCATTGTTAATGGCACACCCTGTATGGGATTTCATTGAATTAAGCTCCCTTACGCGGAAAAGCACAAAAGCTGGAGAAAAACTCTGGTGAATGTCAGCGCTACTCAGATCTGACACCCTGTATATGAATCGAATATATTTTATCGAATTAAGATCCAAAACTCCCCGAAACAACACAAAAACTCGAATTTGCGCAAAAAAATCAAATTAACTTGTAAATTGCACACCCCGTATATCACCCGATCGCAAATTCATTGTGAATCGCACACCCTGTATGACATTATACCGAAATCAGCTCCCATTCGCGAGAGAACTTGAAGAAAAATGCATATGGGACACCCCGTATATAATTGATTCGCAGTGGGTGCTTTCTTCATAAAAAACAAACCGAAAGAATATCGTTTATAACTCTATCGTTTCGAGTTCAGTGCATTCCACCAAGAAAGAAACCGACCAAATACGAAAAAACGCGGAAAACATGATAGAACCCTAAGTAACACGAAATCTCTCGAAGAAAAAATCTGGTGAAAATCAGTGCTTTCCATAAGCACAGCCTGTATAGCGATTTTTTCGAGATAGCACAGCCTGTATAGCGATTCATCGCGATCTGTGTGCATTCTTCAAGGACGAAAATGAATTAGCGCGAAAATAGAGCCTGAAATGACGATTTTCAAACGCATATTTGAGGTGTTTTTCTCGCGATTCGTGAAACGTGGTGGTCTCTAGAGATTCGGAATCTCCTGTAGATTCTTAATCGAGCATTTGGAAGGCCTGAAAAATCTTCGACCGCCCATATCGAGCGAAAAATTGATGCCGTATTTTCAAATTTGGAGCTCGCGTTCGGCTATCATCGGAATCGTATGATAAAATATGACACTTCTCCTCGAATTATCGAGAAAATTGCCGAATTTGGAATGAATATTCCCGGCCTTGACTCGCTACTTGGATGTGAAAATTGGTACCCAGAGATGGGAAATTTCACGTAGATTCGTTTTCTACCGATCGCGGGGCGATTTATATCGTTTTCGACCGGCACGGAGGGAAAACGTAGGTGTGGTTTTTGACGTTTCAGGGAAGTCGCGAGTCTAAAATTGCCGTTTTATATGCATAATTTTCGTATAGATTTCGGGGGCTCCGCGGCTGAGCTCGTAGCCACGCATGGGGACGTTCTCGTCCAGAAAAAGCGACCCCCTCCCCGCGAGATGCTCCGGCTTCATAGGAGTACTTTCGCCCGTTTTTCGCCTTTGGGCGATTTCGCGAAAATGGCCGATTTCGCGATTTTCGTTTGAAAATTTCGGGCACTTTAAGAGCGCCCGGGGGGGGTTTCGGGGTCGCTTCTCCTAGAAGAGGATACGCCTTTTCGATCTGTTTTAAGATTCCCTCTAGAGCGGCCCTGCGGGCTGCTCGGAAAGCTACGCTTTCCGGGTCCCTAACGGGACCAATTTTGATTTTTTTCTCTGGTCCCCGATCTTATCACTTTATTATATAGATTACTTTTTTCAACATGATCACTATTTTCAAACAGATCATTTTTTTCAACGGGATAGATATCTTCAACGAGATCACAATTTTCAACGGGATCACTATTCTCAACGAGATCACTATTTTCAACGAGATCACTATTTTCAACGATATCACTATTTTCAAGAGATCACTATTTTGAGCAAGATCACTTTTTTCAACGGGATCACAATTTTCAACGGGATCACTATTTTTAACAGGATCACTATTTTTATCAAGATCACTTTTTCAACGAGATCACTATTTTCAACAAGATCACTATTTCCAACAAGATCACTCTTTTCAAAGGGATCACTTTTTTCAATTAGATCACTATTTTCATCCTGATCACTATTTCAACGGGATCACTTTTTCCATTGAGATCACTATTTCCAACGGGATCACTAATTTCAACAAGATCATTATCTTCAACAGGATCACTATTTTCAACGATATCACTATCTTCAACGAGATCACCATTTCAAACCGGATCACTATTTTCAACGGTATCACTTTTTTCAACAAGATCACTATTTTCAACGAGATCACTATTAACAAGATCACTCTTTTTCGATGAGATTACTATTTTCAACGAGATCAACCTTTTCAACGAGATCACTTTTTTCAACAAGATCATTATTTCCAACGGGATCTTTATTTTCAACAAGATCACTATTTTCAACGAGATCACTATTTTCAACGTGATCACTTTTTCAACGAGATCACTGTTTTCAAGGAGATCACTTTCTTCGACGAGATCACCATATTCAACGAGATCACTATTTTTAACGAAATCACTATTTTCATCAAGATCACAATTTTCAACAAGATCACATTTTTCAACTAAATCACTATTTTCAACGAGATCACTTTTTTCAAAGGGATCACAATTTTCAACGAGATCACTATTTTCAACTAGATCACTATTCTCAAGAAGATCACTTCTTCAACAAGATCACTTTTTTCGACGAGTCCACTAGTTTCAACGAGATCACTATTTTCAACGAGATCACTAATTTCAACGAGATCACTATCTTCAACGATATCACTTTTTTCAAGAGATCACTATTTCAAACAAGATCACTTTTTTCAACAAGATCACTATTTTCAACAATATCACTATTTTCAAAAAGATCACTATTTTCGACTAGATCACGATTTTCAACGGGATCACTCCTTTCAACAAGATCACTTCTTTAAACGAGATCACTAATTTCAACAAGATCACTATTTTCAACAAGATCACTATTTTCAACAAGATCACATTTTTCAATAAAATCACTATTTTCAACGACATCACTTTTTTCAACGGGATCACAATTTTCA
>JARTUT010001194.1:0-13556 GCA_030674115.1 Micraspis discolor
TGGTAAAGTTTTTCCTGATCAAATTTGTCCAGGAATAGATTTTGCTCAACAATTTCATGAGATATTTGAAGACTACGAGTTGAAATCTATTGGCATATGACTTTAAATTGTCTAAGGGAATAGAAATATCTTGAAATAGGTCCTTCAAGTAATCATGAATGATTCCCTCAGAGAAATTATCCAAAGAATGTACCTATATAATAATTCCTTGAATGATATATGATATAATTTTATTTCATTATCACAAATTCAACAGATGCACGACAAATATCTTTCCGATAAGAAAATATTAAAACACCAAGTTTGCAATCAACAGTACAAAAGTTTTCTGAGTATAAATTATATATCACAATGAAATTACATTCAGTTCTTACTTGTTAAGGCATGGGAAATGTGATCAGCATCAAGAAAAATCTTACTTATTAGGAGTACAGTAGGATAAATTCTTGACAGAGCTTCGAGTGTTACAACGGTCAATAATAATCGACAAGATACTCAGGAGGTATTTCGTATTGGCAAAAATATTTTTATAATTCCCTTCGTTGGACATACGAAGAAAACATTTATTATTGCTTTATCATGTGGAGACAGTTCTCTCAAGGTGACAAATCGTGTTCAACTCTCGTTTCGTTCATCAGTGATTATCCTGCAAATTCGATAAAGAAAGTCTATGAAGGAATGATGAAATTCTCAAAAAGTTACAAATGCTGTTTTACAAATTCTTATAATTTTTTTTGTCATCTCAAACATCATGCACCTGCTGCATTCTATTTATGGTTTTCTTGATATTTGCATATTGGAATTTTGCCCAAATCATTGGGAAATTTCGTAGAATTTGTGTGAGCTGATTTTTTTTTATCAGGAATTCTTGAATTCAATCAGTCTTGATGAATATTATAGATCGTTAATTCTTTATTTGAGATATTCGAAGGAAGTGAGCACCGTGAGTAGTATTTCAGAGAGCGTAATGCGTAAAGAACCGAAACAGTAGTAGAGGAAACCAGCTTTGTTCGGGAAGGTTTTCAAATTAAAGCGATTAAACAAAAACGAGATTCGAGTTGATAGATTTTAAAAGAACATCAATTCCGGCCTAGCAGCATTCAGAAAGATGATGAGAGGTATGAGCATATTATCTCTTATATAAAAATCCATCAACAGAAGAGTGTACTTAGTAGGAGGCTTGTGAAGAATGATAGCATGTGCTCCGTATGGAAAAGATGTAACATGTAATAATTGCGTGGATAATTGAAGATTTTTATCTCATAATTCTTCATGTAATTAAAAAAAACGAATACATTTATTCAAGGCATATACCTACTAACACACACCTCCTTGTTTATATTTTCGGTATTGTTAATTAGTATTGTTAATTTAGAAATGCCTTCACGTACAGGTTTACTTACCTCGGTAGCCCGCGCACGCTTAGTCGCAATTCGCGGCAACTTGTCGCGACTTCTGATTTTTAGTTTAATTGCCTATTGTAAAAAGAAAAGTATTGAATCGGCTCGACTATATTGTTCGATTTATACACAGGTAAAAACTCATTACGATCAACTTAATTCTGTTAACATATCTATAGTTTTGATGAGATTGTTTTATTCGAAAGGAAAAAATATATTAGTCGCAATGGTTTTTTTGATTTCTTGTGATGCGTTCGATATTCCTTTCGGTTAGACCTCAGATTGTCAGAAATTGGCTGAGGAGTCTCATAATTGGTGCACACAAAGCAATCGGAAATGAGACAATTTGACAATTGACAAGAAATTGACAAGAATTGACAAGAAAAATGGGAAACTGCCACTTAACCGTGTTGATTAATTTGTATATCAGTAAAGTGGTTCCCCGTTTTCTTATACTAATGTTCATAATAATAAGTTCAACCTCATGGCTACTCGTGTATCATCCAAAATTTCAATGTCATCAGTAGAAACACGTGTCAGCAAGTATCAATAAATTGAGTTCAACTTCCTAATGAAGAGAACTTGGTCAAATTTGAGTATATCCGTCAGGCCCTATACTCTCTATCTCCCGAAACAGAATTGAAGAGTATCTTTGGGAGAGACTTAGCGGAAATAGTTTTGAATAGTTGAAGCCTGAAAAGCGAATTCGTTGCATCCAGTTATACCGTTAACATGTTAGCAACTTATAATTCAGGTATTCTGCATAAATGAGACACAATATATCATCTGTTTATTACAAAAATATTTCGGAATCTATATGGGTTCTACTATCATATGCAAGAAACAATCTGAAAATTTGCTAGAGAAAATACTATCTTAGATACAGCTTCTGACTGATCTCAAAATATATTTTAACCCTAGTTTATTAAAAAATGTTCACTTGATTTTGGCCTACCGCATTCTATGTAAGATTTTCGTGGGTAGGGAGTTATATCGGGTGTTTTTTCTTAGAATGACAAAACTTTCAATGGGATAACTGTAGAAGCTAAGATGTCTAGAATAATAATGTATGCACTGATTTGATTTGGTTTTTAAAAGATTACCGACAAGAGAGCTCTTTCCTCTGCTTTTCGTTTGATGTCGCCACGCAGTATGTATGTCAAATTGACGAGCCTTATATTAGTTTCGAGCTCTAGATTTGAATATATCAGGTGGAATATAGCAATGTAGTGAATTTTTGAATTCAGTTCGACAAGAAACATTGTTCGTAGTCGACGAAAATTGCATGACAAAATGTCGAACATTCCTTGACGACGTCGAAATGAATTAATTTGAATCTAAAATTCTTTGAATATATGTAAAGTGATGCAAAATGTCGAACATTCCTTGACGTCTTCGAATTAATAAATGTTATCAAAGATCTATAAAACATTTATGAATTATGTGAATATAGTAGATGCGTCCTCTCGTAAATGTCATACGAAATAGTCCTCTTATCCCAAATAATTCTATAGATATAATTTGATCTTACAAATTAACTTGAGATGTTCTTCGCATGCGCGGCGAATGGGAAATCGCTCAAGAAGGAGAACCTAACTAACGTAAAGAGGTCGAAAAATCCTCTGCTTGATTTGAATTATGTCACATACGACAACCATAGAAACGTAATATGATTTCAAGATCAAGCTCCCTCTCACATTCGCAGAGTTCACGGCGCATGCTCTCCTTTAGGCCAATCTACCTGATAAATGTGACTGCAAAGATTTACGAGCGACTGATGGTCAACAGGCTAACGACGAGCTGGGCAGGGAAAATATATCTATGATTCTCACCACAGTTTCAGAAGAGGAGATCCACTAAACTGCGATGCTCGAACTGATTGAAAAACAAAGAATACGAAAAAATGGTGTGTTGTCGTGATAGTAGATATAAAAACGCCTTCGTTTCAATCCGGCGGAGCTACATAGTTGAGAGCCTGGTTAGATGGGTCGTGGACTATTTTAAGGATCAGTGGTAAATGTCGGCAGCGTCAGTCACAAATGCTACATAGGAGTGCCACAGGGCTGATGACAGTACCGCCTTTATGGAACGTCGTAGATGACAAAGTACTCACGCTATCGTACTGAGAAGGGTGTGGGCGATTGCCTACGCGGATGACTTGGCTATCATAATAGAAGCAAAAAGCAGAAACTGTAGCTGAAGATTGATAGAGTCGTTGGTATTGCATAAGGTGGATTAATTCTTGAGGCCTGAAACCGTCTTCTGAAAAGACGGAACTGTTGGTAGAAGGGCTCAAGAAACCTGGCCGATTTCAGCGTCAACCTTGCTGGAACAATCATAAAACCGAGAAAAAAAGTGGAGTATTTAGGGGCAAAAATAAGGAAAAGCCTTTTCTTCGCTGGTCACATTGAACATATCATGAAGAAGACTTCGACCAAAGCAAGACTCGAGCCAAACGTTCGTGGACTGCTCTACTTTAAAAGGAGTATACTAAATAGCGTTGTAACCTACGCAGCTACTGGAGAAAGCAACTGGAGCTACTGGAGAAAGCAACTCCAATATGACAAACAAATCAGCCAGATCCTCAGTATACGAAGACGTGTACTCCTCAGAGTAGCTTCAGCATACCGCACTGCTTCGACCGACGCAGTGCAAGTGGTGGCGGGATTTCCGCCTGCGGACATTAAAGTGGGGGAGAGCTGTTTCCTTTTCAGGGGGGGCAGTCGGCTAGAGGGAAACAGAAAAGTGGCCCGTGTAAGAACCACGTCACTATGGCAAAGACACTTGTAAAGGAACACCGTCAAGGTGACCTACTGGACGAAAAGGCTTATTGGAGATATCGAACCGTGGATAGAATGCTCGGGGCATGGCCAGTTTGCAACTTTCACTATGCAAATAGGAATTACAAAATGCCCGGAGCATGCTATCTATGATTGCACAGAGAGGAAGAAGAGAGGATATGCGGAGCCTAACGAGATCGACGAGAGGGAACATACCGGTTTACGCACCTGAAGGTTAGGTAGCCATTTCCAGGTGGTAGTGATACCCGGAAAAAGAGGTGGGGATTTAAGGTGATGAAAGTTCACACACATTTTTAATGGCCCTCTCCGGAGAAAGCATAATGCGTCCCCAACAGCAGGGCCAGAGAAAAACTCCTAGAGTTCCAAAGTATTGCTTCAGTCTTTGGTATTTATTTTCTACAACGTGCTCGTTCTATGATTTATCCTTCTATACCTTGTCCCATGGTTTGGAATGACGTTTCCATTAGAAATATGACAAGTCCAAACACCATTATTTTAAGCATTTTACTAATTTGTAAAATTGCCCAATGAATTTTCTAATTAAGGGTATTTCGAGCAAAAAATCTCTTAATCAACCTGTTGATCAACAATTATGAATTCAGTTGCATTCTGGATTCAAGAGTGAAATATTATTGATTTCTTGTTTCGGATTATTTGTGAGAAAGATGGATACTCATTTCGTGATGATATTATCCGGATTTGTGGTTAGTTTAAACAACCGAAACAAATAGAAAGTATAAAAAAAACAAACATAGATTCTGGCAAAATCTCAATCTCCCAACATTTGATAGCATTTTATCCTTACAACAAGGATGTGAACGATATATTCTGATTAATTCTATTAGATCTCCCACGCTTTAAACGAGCATGGTAAAAATTCCTGTCTTAATTATTTTTCTCAAAATGCCAAATACCGTCGTAACCTTTTAACATGCAGGTAAAGTCATTTTTGAGTAAGTTTTTTACTGTGATACGATCGACTTATCAATCCCAGAAAAACAACTGCGATTTCAAACGGTGACGTCACATATGTTTACGGTTGATCTGGAGATTAGTTAAAAACTTTAACGAAGTAGCTGATTAGTTTTCGGTGAATTCAATTTTTGTCATTTCTTGTCGACATTGTTGGCCAAGTGGCCGTTTTGAAATTCATAGTATTTTGAATGCAGCTACCTATACAAAAGTAATGTTATTTGATGGATCCGATATCAATTAAAGTAATTCAATTTCTACAGATTCATCAACACTGCATAAATTTAAGGAACGATGTGATTTAAAAAGTACTTTATATACAGTGTGTCTCAAGTTCGAGTGCCTATTAGACGTTTCTGGAGAACTAGACATATTTGAAATCTGAAAATTTGGGATTATGATATTGTTTGAACTTCTCTACAGAGCTAAAATATTTTCGAAGCCCAAAACTTCCGGTTATACAGGAGTGAAAATAAATTCGACGAAAAATTTTTTTCAAGTTTTCCATTCCTGGTATGAACGAGTATTCAATAGTGAATACATTTCTGTTATAACCATTTTATTAAATCGAATAGTTCTCAAAATATCAAAAAAAAAAACTGGAAAAAAGTCAAATATGTTCTGTCAGTAATATGTTCATTATTCTTAATTCAAATATCCTGAGCGTAAACCGTTTTTACAACATCGAAGAGAAAGGATGTAAAAGGGTCATGCATCTTTGGATTTCAAAATATCATCACAGGGTGTTTCAAATTTTGTGTTGAAAATTGTGATCTTAGATTGGCCATAACTTCTGTTTTTCAAATTAGAACCCTATTTGTTTATAATTGTGTTGGAATCTGCGGTCAAAAATATTTATTGTTTTCTCTCATGATTATGCTCCTAAATTCAATAATTTCTGAGATATTTGAGATTTTCTGGATTTATGTGTACGTAGAGTCAAATTCTTCGATTCTGATTCTTAAGAATATTCTGTGAGCATAGAAGATAAATCATCCCATTTATAATTCACAAGTGTCAGACAGGTCTTATTGTTAGTCGTTATGAAATTTTTGATTTCACGAAATGAATCGTTGCTATTCTAATAATGAGATTTTGGATTTATTTCAAATATTGTATTTTTTCAATTGTATACGCAATACACATTCAAATGCACTTAATGATATTGTTTATTTCAAATCCATGGTGGATGACACAAAATGTTGAGTATCCAATGAGAAGTATCCCCATTTTTTTACAATTTCTGAAAAGATGTTTCAAACTTTCCAAATTTTGGAATGTAAGAGCCCCTAAAGAATACAAAAGGGCAGTAGATGAAATTAGTATTTCGACTTATTTCGAAGCGAATGAGAATTCATCTTTTCAATAGGAAACACATTAAATAGATTCGCTACTTCAATACACCGAATTATGATTATAAATAAATTATGATAATAAAAATAAAAATACGTTTCAAAACTCAAATTAACAAAATAAATGATCGGGTAAGAGTTTCAATATGTTAACCATTCTGACTACACACTTTCGAATACGTCTTGAAACACCTCGGTTAGTCGCTCAATTTCTTCCCAGAATCCAGAAAATCTCAATAACTCAGAAATTATTGAATTTAGGAGCATAATCATGTGAGAAAACTATCATTATTTTTGACCGCAGAAACGAACACAATTATAAAAAAATAGGGTTCTAATTTGAAAACAGAAGTTATGGCCAATTTTCAACACACAAAATTTGAAAACACCCTGTGATGATATTTTTGAAATCCAAAAGATGCATGACCTTTTCACATCCTTCATCTTCGATGTTGTAAAAACGGTTTACGCTCAGGATATTTAAAATAAGAATGATGAATATATTACTGACTGAACATATTTGACTTTTTGTCCAATATTTTTGGATGTTTTTAAAACTATTCGATTCAATACAAAGGTTTTAACAGAAATGTAATCACTATTGAATACTCGATTATACCAGGAATGGAAAACTTGAAAAACATTTTTTCTGACGAATTTATTTTCACTCCCTGTATAACCGGAAGTTTTTGGGCTTCTTGAAAATATTTTAGCTCTGTAGAGAACTTCAAACAATATTATACTCCCAATTTTCAGATTTCCAAATATGTCTAGTTCTCCAGAAATGTCTAATAGGCACTCGAACTTGGGACACCCTGTATAATATTGAGCTCTTGCTTGCGGATTATATACACGAAGCAACAAAATTACAGTATGAACTCACTTTAGAGGACGTTAAGAAAAAGGAATATGAGTTCGAGTCAAAAAAACAATAAAAAAATTCTAGCTCCAAGAGACAAAGACCAAATGGCTGGGAGTACAGGTTACGTCTTTTCCGTAAACGACACCAAAACCAATTAGTTTTACGCAAGCCTGAAGCTACTAGCTGTTAATTTATGTCATAGATACTAGATAAGCTTTTAAAGGTGTTTATAGAAGCGTTGAAGTTGGAAATAATACAAATATTTGCTATTTGTTGATAAATATGGATTTAATTCGATGAGTTCAAACTATGTATGGTCAAGGTACATCACCACTGTTTTACTTTGATCAACATTCTAAACTATTTTCAGTTTATGTGAAACTTGTAAAAAGAATGATCTATGCTTTTGTGTAATTTATATTATGAACCATTTTAGTCTGACTAACATTTAAAATTCATTCAATTGTAATATAAAAAAACTGGAAAAGAAGTCAAATATGTTCAGTCAGTAAGATGTTCATTATTCTTATTTTAAATATCCTGAGCTTAAACCGTTTTTACAACATCAAAGAGGAAGGATGCGGAAAGGTCATGCATCTTTTGGATGTCAAAAATATCATTACAGGGTGTTTCAAATTTTGTGTTGAAAATTGTGATCTTAAATTGACCATGAATTCTGTTTTTCAAATTAAAACCCTATTTTTTTATAATTTTGTTGGATTCTGCGGTCAAAAATAATGATAGTTTTCTCACATGATTATGCTCCTAAATTCAATAATTTCTGAGATATTTGAGATTTTCTGGATTTATGTAGTACGTAGAGTCTAATTCATAAGGATATTCTGTGAGCATAGAAGATAAATCATCCCATTTATAATTCACAAGTGTCAGACAGGTCTTATTGTTAGTCGTTATGAAATTTTTTGATTCACAAAATGAATCGTTGCTATTCTAATAATGAGATTTTGGATTTATTTCTTATATTGTATTTTTTCAATTGTATACGCAATACACATTCAAATGACCTTAATGATATTGTTTATTTCAAATGGTCGATGACACAAAATGTTGAGTATCCAATGAGAAGTATCCCCATTTTTTTTTACAATTTCTGAAAAGATGTTTCAAACTTTCCAAATTTTGGAATGTAAGAGCCCCTAAAGAATACAAAAAAGGGCAGTTGATGAAATTAATATTTCGAAGCGAATGAGAATTCATCTCTTCAATAGGAAACACATTAAATAGATTTGTTACTTCAGTACACCGAATTATGATTATAAATAAATTATTAAATTATGATAATAAAAATACTCAAATTAACAAAATAAATGATCAGGTAAGATTCTCAATATGGTAACCATTTTGTTCCACACACTTTCGAATACGTCTTGAAACACCTCGGTTAGTCGCTCGCTCAATTTCCTCCCCCTTTAGAGAGTGGAAAGTACTACATTTGAAATAAACAATATCATTAAGGTCATTTGAATGTGTATTGCGTATACAATTGAAAAAATACAATATAATAAATCCAAAATCTCATTATTAGAATAGCAACGATTCATTTGAATCAAAAATTTCATAACGACTAACAATAAGACCTATCAACTTGTGAATTATAAATGGATGATATCTCATGCTCAATTCTCCCTTAGAATTTGAAAGTACTACATAAATCCAGAAAATCTCAAATAACTCAGAAATTATTGAATTTAAGAGCATAATCATGTGAGAAAACTATCATTATTTTTGACCGCAGAATCCAACAAAATTATAAAAAATAGGGTTTAATTTTAAAAACAGAAGTTATGGTCAATTTAAGATCACAATTTTCAACACAAAATTTGTGTAATGATATTTTTGACATCCAAAAGATGCATGACCTTTTCAAATCCTTCCTCTTTGATGTTGTAAAAACGGTTTACACACAGGATATTTAAAATAAGAATAATGAACATGTTACTGACTGAAAATATTTGACTTTTTTTCCAGTTTTTTTGGATATTTTGAAAACTATTCGATTTAATACAATGGTTTTAACAGAAATGTATTCACTATTGAATACTCGTTCATACCAGGAAAGGAAAATTTGAAAAAAAATTTTTTCGTCGAATTTATTTTCACTCCCTGTATAACCGGAAGTTTTTGGGCTTTGAAAATATTTTAGCTCTGTAGAGAACTTCGAACAATATCATAATCCCAATTTTCAGATTTCAAGTTCTCCAGAAACGTCTAATAGGCACTCGACCTTGAGACACCCTGTATATATATTATACAGGTAAAAAGCCTCGTAGTGAAAACAACATCAAACGGTCTCCCATTGCTAAAACAGCACTTTCTAATGCTATTCAATCAGTTGAGGAAAAAATCCTATTAAGATAGGCTGCCAAACATTTTAACTTCTCAAGATTTACTTTAAAGAGGCATTATGAGCACTGCTTGAAGACTGGTAAAGATGCGAGCAACCTTCATGATAATTTAGCCGTGATAAAGATTTTACAGGCGACGAAGAGCTCTTGCTTGCGGATTATATATACACGAAGCAACAAAGTTACAGTATGAACTCACTTTAAAGGACGTTAAGGAGTTGGCATATGAGTTCGAGTCAAAAAAACAATAAAAAAATTCTAGCTCCAAGAGACAAAGACCAAATGGCTGGGAGTATAGGTTACGTCTTTTCCGTAAACGACACCAAAACCAATTAGTTTTACGCAAGCCTGAAGCTACTAGCTGTCAATTGATATGTCATAGATACTAGATAAGCCTTTAAAGGTGTTTATAGACGCGTTGAAGCTGGAAATAATGAAAATATTTGCTATTTGTTGATAAGTATGGATTTTATTCGATGAGTTCAAACTATGTATGGTCAAGGTACAATGTACAAGGTACATCACCGCTGTTTTACCTTGATCAACATTCCAAACTATTTTCAGTTTATGTGAAACCTGTAAAAAGAATGATCTATGCTTTTGCGTAATTTATGTTATGAACCATTTTAGTCTGACTAACATTTAAAATTCATTCAATTGCAATAGTTATAAACGTGGTTTTGTTGTAAAAATCGTTGAATGAAAAAGTGACCAAGGTACAACTACTACAATAGGTTACCTTATTCTATTACCAATTTTATTGTATCAACTGTGATGAAGGATATAAATATTAGAAAATGTTTTTTAGAGCTCTAATCCAAAATATCTACGAGGACAATCCTCGTAGGATTGGGACGCTATACCTTAATTCGATTATTATTCAACTCAATTTTCGATAAATATCATCCTATACGTTAATAACCAGCTTTATTCTGATTTAAGATTTTCAAAATGCATAATTGTCCAATTGAGTTACGGCCTCTCGCACTAAGAATGTTCGTACTTAGATTTTTTTACATCAATTAGATTCAGATGTAAAGCCGAGAGAAAAAAAAATATAAGATGACTGATAACACTTTAGCTAACAAAAACCCCATATGTCATACATATTGTAAAATATATTCGGCTAAAAATGATTCAATAATCCTATAAACTATCAGATGACATTAACAAAATGTAACCAGACCGCACGAATCTCCAAATCTGACGTTCAACACGATCAACTGAACTTTCAGTAAAATAACTCACACGGTCAATTGTATGACGTTACTCATGTCAAGGTCCGCGAATAAAAACTCTGCAGATTAGTAATCTGGTCGATCGTATCATCCGTGGGGAGTAAAAACTCACACTTTGTATCATTCAAAGTATGGATGCTGCATTTTTGGTTCATGATCTTCTGCCGAGTAATGTCATAATAGCATAGTTTTTGGTGCTCAATTAAATACTAGATGAACTCATATAAAATAGTCAATTCGAAAATGTGCGGTTCAACTTATAGCCTAATGATGATGAAACTATCGGAATACATATAAAGGATGATTAGACATTTTACAGATCCGCCTGCGGATTGCTTGTCTCACCATTGTTCTCTATGCCTGCTTGTTTCAACCAGTGCCTTAAGTTTCGTGTGCGTTCGACTAGAGATGTAGTGGTTCCTTGATTGGCTGCGTGCGTTACTACCGTGCTCTGTGCGTTTGCCAATGCCAAATGCTGTCTGTAAGAATTCAGGCGATCTGCTAGGGTGGGAATGGATGGTGGTGCTGGAAGACCACCGGCTGTGCCGGCCAAAACAGGCCACCCTAAGTCAGGATACACGAAAGGTGGTATAACTGAAATTGATGAATCGTACATGTTAGAAATTAAACAGAAATTGAGATATTCTTGGAATGAAGAATTATGTACCTATTTATGGCGCTCTTGTTCACCTGAACAGAGTGCTTATAGATTTGATGAAATGTCTGTATTTTTCATATATAAGGGTAAAAGTGGTATCAATCGTTTCGTAAGAACTCACTGTTCAATTAAAAAATAGTTTGAACAGTGAATGATCTCTAACCTGGTAAACTTTAGTTTTATTGTTAATTGTGCACTATTAGGTATTCTGATAAAAGAAAAACCAAATGCTAAATGAATTTACTTGCATAATAATAATAATTTATTCATCCTGTAAGATATCATAGAGGTATATAGGAAATGTCAATTAATACAGAAACAATAACATAATAACACATTAACAAAATGTTAGCTCAATTCATCTGAGGAAAATGCCTCCAAGTTATAATATCCCTTGGAACATAGCATATATTTTATTTCTTTTTGAATTTCCTCTCACTCAACGACTTAAACCTATTCGGTAAATGATTGAAAAAGCAATACCGGCATACCTGGGCGATGACTCATATTTGGCAGTAGAGTGCTATGGTACACATATGATATTGCGATATCTAGTTCCATAGCTATGGAAATCAGAACATTTGGGTAGTTGGTCAATAATTGATCACACTTATAGAAGGCAACTCTGGATGTAAATACAGGGCAGTGTAAGTATCCGAAAACTCGTGAACACTGGCCTGCATGAGTCCCTAGGTTTCAAGCCGAATATGAGACGAATAATCTTTTTGGGCTATAAACACCCTACACTCCGACGATCCGACCCACAAGATGGTATTGTAGTTAAGGTGACTGTAAATTATAGAATAGTAGATGTTCAAGAGGGTTTCAGTACAGACAGACCCTTCAGTCGATGAAGAGCGTAATAGGAACTGTTGAGCGTTCGGCACAGATGGTCCACCTGAAAGTTCCACCTCAAAAACCTGACAACGCGCAGTCCTAGAAACCTAACGTGCTCCTCGGTAGTAAGAGAACTACCCGCAAGACTTACTATAAGGAGAGCGGATCCACCGAAATCTCGGTTTTGAAACTTGATAATCTGAGTTTTCTTCAAGTTTATCATAAGCGAGTTTTACGACTCCCTGCCCTGATCGCCAAAGAAGCATCATCTGCAAACAGCACCAGAACAGACGCAACCAGACAGTCAGGCAAGTCGTTGACAAATAGCAAAGGTCCCAGAACCGACTCCTGAGGAACACCCAATTTTGTGCGATATATCCCGGAAAAACACCTTTTTTGATTCATTGTATTTGTACTGTTTCCGGTGTGTTTGATAACGAATCTATTTTTCATATGTAGAACTACGTTGATAATGGATTGTTTGGTTTCCACATTCATCAACTTATGCTTGTAACATCGTAAATTGGAATAACACCCACTTTTATATCACAGGTTGTTTGTCCCTTAATGATGGTATGTATATATATTAACGCTTAGCCACTGAAGATTTTCAAGAAGGTATGGAGATTTTAGAGTAAATAGATTAGATCAGATGATATAAGGACCTCATGAATTAATTAAACTATCCTTACAGTTACCTTGAGTTATCGAGTGTCTTCAAGTCTATTTCACTACATAAAAGAGTACAAATGATAATATCTAGCCATGCTATTATATCCGTTGAGCTGCAGCAAACTTTTGATGTCATCGGTCTCGCTCGAATTAAATAAAAATGCTCTCGTTTTCGCCAACCATAAGGATTAATTTGTTGTAGACAAATCTAGGGCACTTTGAATTCACATAACAGCATAACTTGTCGAAGTCTTCAAAATCCAGTATTGATAGTTCGACGATAGGAACATATTCAGTTGCCTATCAGTAGAATCGCTAATGTGTTCATATCAATTAGTGGACGTAGCCAATAATTAGTTTGTGGTGATTATTATATCAAGTGGTGAGAGATCTTTTGT
>JARTUT010002499.1:0-13538 GCA_030674115.1 Micraspis discolor
ACCATAGAATATTAATTTGTTACCCAACCCACGGAGAGAAAAAAATAATAATTGCAAAGTTTTTAAATGAACTAGTAAGCCAGGAGATCCATAGGCCCGTAGATCTATAGGCCAGTAGATCCATAAGCCAGTAGTTCAATAAGCCCATAGATCAATATAGACCATAGATCAATGAAGCGCACAGAAACACGAAACACAGCAATGAAACCCGTTGAAGACAAAGAAACTCGAAAGAACGCTAAGCAACACGGAAGAAAGCGAAGAAACACAAAAGAACGCGAAAAACACGAAAGAGCGCCAGTAGATCTATGGACCAATAGATCCATAAGCCAGTAGATCCAAAAGCTAGTTGTTCCATGTGCCAGTAGAACCATTGGGCTCAATGAAGCCCATAGATCAATGAAGCTCGCGAAAACACGAAACTCAGCAAAAAACACGACAAGAAGCGAAAAACTGAAGAGTGCTACGAAACAGTAAAGAAACCATAAAACCTCATAGAACGTAAAAACTCAAAAAGAACATATTAAACCCCGAAGAAACGTAAAAATCTGAAAGCACGCAAAATATTCCTGAAAAATGCAAAAAAACTGAAAGCACGCCAAATATCCCGGAAAAACTCAAAACCGAAAGCACGCAAACAATCCCGAAGAAACTCAAAACCCGATGGTCGGCAAGAAACCTGAAAGCACGCAAAAATCTCGAAGAAACTTAACAAACCCTGAAAGAACTCGAAAAATCCCCAGGAACGCAAAAATCTGAATGCACAAAAAGCCTCAACAAAACCCGCAGAAACGCAGAGAAATCTCGAAAAACGCGAATAAAACCGAAAAAAGTAAAGCATCCACAGAGAGCAATGCTCATAACAAATAATTCAACAAATACTCTTTAAAGTAATGAAAAATTTCTGACAGCAATATTTTTCTTGCTGAAGAGAATTGAGAGATAGCAAAAGTTCAGCAATTTTACAAAAAAAAAAAAACAATTAATCACTGTGTTCCTAAAAAAAAAAAGTTGTTATTTCAATTTGCCACAACATTTCAAAGAAGCGAGAGTGAAAAAGCAAATAATATTAACTACGTTTTAATGACTAAGGGTTTCCGCAACTTTACCATAAAATATGCCATTTGGAGGAGTAAGAATAGAAATTCGTGATAATAAGCAGAACATTTTTCGAGAAAACCCGTTTCTCAGATAGAAAATTGTAATTGCCAGCCAAAGAAAACAAAAATATTCTTCCTACCCCTGTATATTCACAAGGAACGCGACTTGCACAAACTTAACCGTACATTCTCTTAAATTCGCCTCACTTATAGCAAGGGATATAGATAATTACTCTCTTCTATGGCGTGATCTGTCATCAGTATCAAAACAATGATCGCTTTTGACAGATTCTATAAAATCGATTTCTAAGGAAAAGAATTAAGTAGTTTTTGAATGTACGGAATAATGATGATTATTTTCATCAGTTGTTCTCGTATGCATAGGGAACAGGTAAGCTTTATTTTTATCTAATGCTAACATATTCAAAATGTATGTTTTAGACCAAAGGAATTGAAGAACTGTCTTTGTGTTGTGACTCTTGAGGAGAAATGATCCTTCGTGGCTTTCAAGGAAACTTACCATACCTTCAGTAATTATAAGTAGTCTCTGGGATACTGCCATGAAATTTCATTCATTTGAAATTATTTTCAGATTATCTTCATCCCATGACATGAATGGAATAATGGAAGTAGATGCAAAAAAACAATGATTTTGATATATCAATAGAAAATTAGATCATCTTACTTTGATTAGGATGAAAACCTGCAAGATATGAAGTATAAATTGAAGTAGTGAAGATAATATTTTTGGAGTTGAATTGTAATATTATAAATTATTATATAGATAATGATTATTTGAACACTTGAGTTTAAATAACTATTTTATTCTATAAACAGGAAAGTATCTGCAGATGTTGAATTAGCATGTAACTTGATTCTGACAAAATTTTAGCTTGCATCGTTGCAAGATCATTTAATTATCAAGGGTATTATATATGAAAAGGTATATGCTATCTACTACTATTTTTTTTCATATATAGTAAAGCTTTGTAGGATTGAAGATGCCATTTAGAGTATAGATAAGGTTACATAGTAATTTTTTGTGCATGTAGATTATCGAAATAATAAGAGGAAATCTTAAGTGATAGTGAGAATCATGAGTGAAACAAAATTAGTGACTTCAGAAAGAGTATATAATGAAATGTGTGTAAACAGTCTGAAAAAATTGCAAAGCGATGGAATCTTTGAGCAACTGTTTTGCTTGATTATGGGAAGAATTTGATGACGTAAACTGCCAAAGGCAGAATTCTAAGCCTGGAACCAATGAGTCTAATGGCAAAAAAAGATTTTCCCTTTTTAAGATCATAATTAATTTCACAGGATCCTTGCTATGTTTCTTTCTGTAATGACAACTGAAATAACCTGAATGAATGATTATCTGCAAATCCAAGGACTATAAATTATGAAAAGTAGGTATGTGAGTAACATCAAATCCAGGTAAATGGATTTTTCATGCATATTGAGGATTTGTATGATTTAAGAGTTCATTTAATATGTAATGAAGTTAAATGTAAATAATGAAATATTACCTTCAGTTTTACAGAATATAAGAAGTCATATTTATCCTTGTAGGTTCATTTTTTAGAAACCTTAGATAGTATAATATAGTTAGTTATAATGACCTTCATTTTTACAAATATTAGAGACAATATTAATCCTTGTATTTGTAAAAACTTGATGGAGAGACCAAACAGTCATCTATCATTCAATTGAAGTATAATGGGACATTTAGCAGGGATAGAAATATATAAAATATGATAGAAACAGCTTAGACTCTTGAGTATAAAAAAAAATCTTATATGATGGTGAGAATTAAATGAGTGAAACAAAATTAGTGTTTATGGAAGTGTAGATTAGTCCTTAAAATATCAGAAATTATGGAATACCACTATCTCAGATGTACCACCAATAAAAGTTATTAATTTGGTGAACCCCTTTATTGAAGTATTATGGAAGTTGGCATAGATTACCTAATGATCAGAGGAATATTTATTTCAAAGATCTAACCTAGTCTAAGTTTGATAGATAAAGATATTGAATTGTATATTCAAAATTTAAATTCTCTTGGAATTTGCAGAACCAACAGGGAATAAAAGAATTGCAAATATTTGATCAACTACTGTTACTATTTTGCTTGATTGTGGGAAGAACGTAATGAAATAATTGATGAAGACAGAATACTTAGCGTGGATGGATATATCTGATGGTGAAAGAAGGATTTTTTGTTCTGAAGGCATGATGAATTTTACAGGATCGTTCCTATGTTCCTTCCTGGAGTAGAAATTGAAATGTACAACCCGAATAAAATATCATCTGCTATATGCAAATCCCTACCTGCATGAAATATCCATTTGAATTAGTTTATTGTTTGGTTACGATTACAATCATACATAAAGAAAAGTATGATTACAATACATAAGATTAGAATGTCAACGACAATTGTCATTTCAGAGTAGGAATCGACAGGGTGAAATGAATTTGCTAGGGATTGTAAAACTGATTCTATGCTGGGTAAATTTTTGAATTTCTTAAATACACATCGTAGACTGTTAAACTATAAGAGAATACCTCACCAGGGTTCTTACGAATCGTATGAATTGAAGAATTTTCAAAATATTATACGGAGTATGGATTAAAATTGTAATTGAAAATATGAGAATGTTCTGTGAACGTCGGACGTGACTGATGATCTGGAAATTTGTGTTTGAGCCGAAGTAAGCTATTTTCAGCAATTAATTTAAAATATTTTTACTTTCGATTGGAAGATATGAATAGCTTTATCCAAAGGTCCGATTCTCGAGGAAGACACATATGAAAACGGCTTTTCCCGATCGCGTCAGTGGAAAAAGCCTTTTTCAATTTTACCGGACCATCTTTCGCGAAAAACCGGGAAATCGGTGTTTTAGATAATTTTTTGAAAATGTTAGCGTTGTCGTATAGGCATGTGAAATGCACCTAACGAAAGTCCGTCTCATGAACTTTACGGTGCTCGCTTCTGCTCGCGAGATCGCCTTCCCCTTTCTACTTCGAAATATCGCATTTCTGAACCCCTCGCCGACCCAAAGTTTTTCGATCTCCTTCTGTGGATTACCACAGAAATATTCCTTATTGTTTTTAATATATTGGGAAGATGATATCTGTAACCATTATTGATCTTTAGTTATAATATTGCTCAGAATAACTAGAGTGACTCATTATCACATTAAAATGTTATTACGAGTATAACGTCTTTGTGGTGGGTAGTTCCAATAAAATAGTGTTCTTCGATTCCTTGTTGTTTTGATTCTATTTGAAACTGTCAACAGTTATTTGTACCTCAAAAAAATGTGAAAATATTATTATGAAATAATAATAATGATTTCTTGATAGTTATAGATATTTATATATATATATATATATATAATTTAAGAAAATTCGTGACTGAATATAAAGTATATAGATGATTCTCGTGGGTTAGCAGTCAAATAAAAGTAGAAGACTCCTTCATCCTTTACTCGAGCTTTCAAAACAATTTGTTTCTTTTTCAAGAGTGCTGCAAATTATTAAAAATCAATTGGTGAACAGGTTACAGATCTTCAGTACTTACGATAGCGAGATTGATTATGAAATGATGTTCATTAAATCTTAATCTAATTAACATGAATTCAAGACCTTAAATTATGATAGCTCAAAAAATATATAATAATGATTGACAATTTTTGGATGTCATTTAAAGACGTGAACATCGAAGTGGAATCTTGAGAGCTAGGCATATGTGATATACAATACAAGCTTTAATTTAGAATCAGATTACTTAGAATAAGAACATATGTTCGGTGTTAAAAGATTTTGTTATTCACTTATATCTAAGTTTGAAACGTTAGTCACATTTCTTGTTTTTTCTATAGAAATCAAGTAAGAATACATTGTGCTCAAAGAGTTAATATCCTTCCTAGAGTTCATGGAGTTATCATATTGTGATATTCTCACCATTTCCATAAATGTTCTTTTTTGAAATTAGGTTCTGAATCTAATATTTTTATATTTTCATAATCAGGATGATGATCTTCAGAATTCACATGATTGGTAAGAGCACAGGAATTTTTAAGAGTTCTGATATTGCTTTTGTGTAGTGTTATCCTTTGCTGAAGTTTGGTGGAAGTCTGACCTATGTATATTTGATCGCAATCCTTACATGGAATGCTGTAGACAACATTAGATATATATATATATATATCTTGAGTTTTTGATTTGTTACCTAGTATATGATATATGACATTTCAATGAATTGGGTATCTAGGTTCTTGAAAAATGTAAATATTTATTTGTATAAACGTTTCTGGCTTAAATCGCCTTCTTCAGTATACATCTACAATCAAATATAAGTAAATACACAAGAATAAAATTGTTTTATAATATCTCACTGTTTTCTCTTCTTTATGTTGTTGTGGTTGTTAGCTGGTCGGTATTGTCCTGTCATTTATGTCAATGTCATGTCAGTTGTCAGAGGAATATTAGTTGTCCTGTCTTCTTCTTCCTTTTGGTGGTTTTCAGTATCGGATTATATATTTGACTGAGATTTTTAATATCTTGTTTGTCATTAATTATGTTTTCATTATTCACCTGTATGTGGATCATTTCTAATATTCTCTTCGTCTTTGTTGGGGTTCTACACCCAAAATTTTTGTGTCATCGTAATTGAATTCATGTCCCTTTGTTTTCTTATGTTTGTTTAGAGCCGTGGTTGCATTTTTTGTATACTTATGTGCGTTGAGTCTGTCCTTCAGTCTTTGTGACGTCTGTCCTATGTATTCCTTCTCTCACAATTATTGCATGGTACACTATATATCACCTGTGATTTCTTTGCTTTAGGTGTTGGTGCTTTTAACTTACTAAAAATTTTTCCGACCTGATTATATGGTTTGTGTACTACTTTCGGTTGTATGGTCTCAATATGTTGGTTATCTTGTGTGACAGCCCCTGTATATACGGCAATTGTACACGTCTCTGTGGTGTCTGTTTGTACCTTCGTTTGTTGTGTGTTATATAGTAGGTGTGTCCTTTGTTTTGTCAGTTTGTTAATCATGTTTTTAGGGTAGTGGTTATCCATCAATAATTTTTTTACCTCCTGTATTGTTTTTTTCTCTTAATATTGGTGATGTTAATTTCAACGCCCTGTCGATGTATCCAATAGCAGTGCTCTTTTTGGGAATGGTGATGTTGGGAGTTGTAATCTAATATGTGTCCAGTGTTCTGTTCCTTTCTGTGCCATCGAGTGAGTAGGTTATTATTTTCCCTTATTAGTGTGATGTCCAGGAAATTTATACAGTTGTTCTCTTCTTCCTCTAGTGTAAATTGTAGGAACTCATGTATACTGTTGAATTGGTTTAGTATCAACCTCTATTTCGGCCGGTGTTGTTATTGCCATGCAGTCATCCACATATCTTTTGAAAAATGTTGATTTATGATTTTTCATAATTTTCTCCTCAATTAACTCCATTACCAACTGTGCTATTGTGCTCGATATCGGGTTCCCATGGCAACACCTTTAATTTGTTGGTAGAAATTTTCCCCATATTGAAAGTAACTGTTGTTTGTTATATATTGAATCGTTTGAATAAAATCTTCTTTCGGTATTAAAGTGTTTTGTTTTATTATGTCCCAATTGTTTTCGATTGCCTCTTTTAGTAATTCAGTGGGATGTTCGTATACAGAGATTTGACATCTAGTGAATATAGCCGATGGTTGGAATGTAATTTGATATTTTTCAAGGATTCTTTCAAGTCGAACGAGTTTTTAATATAATATTCGTTGTCGTTTATTGCGTTGGAAAGGATGTTGGCCATGTATTTTGATAGTTTGTATAGAGGTGACTGAATACATGAAACTATCGGTCTAAGTGGGACATTTGTTTTGTGGATTTTTGGTAGTCCATACATTTTTGGGATTTTACTATTATGGGTCAATAATGCTCTTTCAGTTTGTTTAGTTATGTAATTTTTTTTGTTCCCATTCTTTGATTATTTTATTGTTTTCCTTTTCCAATGTGGTTGTCTTGTCTCGTTTGATTTGTTTATATGTTGTATTGTCATTTAAATGTTCATGTATCTTTTGGTTGTATTCATTTTTCGTTATTATGACAATTTTATTTCCCTTGTCGGCTCTAATGATATGTAAATCATTGTGGGTTTTCAAAAATGACTTTGTTTTGTTGAAATTTGATTTTAGTATGTTTCGTCTCTGTTTTCTACCTCTTAGTTGTTTTTGATGGCTATTTAGGGCTTGAGTGACGTTAGCTCTGATGTTATCTTGGTCTTCTTTCGATAATTCTTCAATTGTGTTCTCAATTTGTGCGATTATGTTGAATGTTGGGATTTCGTTTTCTTTGTCTATTTCAATGGAATATTTGGGGCCCAAATTAAGTGTATTCACCACGAAGTCCGGTAGTATCGTTGTTGTTAAGTTTATGATTCTTGATTGGTCGCTGTTTGTATTCTCATATCTTCCCTGAATTTGTGCTAATTGCTGGATTTTCTTATTGTGCACTGATGTATGTTTGGTTTTGATGAGGTTTTGTTTTTGGTTAATACAGAATTCTAGATTTTGTCTTGTATGTTTCCTCGTCAGTTTCTTTTATTGTCAAGAATTTTTTTATTCTACCTTCCAGTGTGTTTATGTGTTTAGTTGTGTCGGTGATCAATAAATTTATGGTACGAGAAATGAAGTTTTCTTGAAGTTTGTTATATTTCTCAGTGAGATATCTACAATTGTATGTGATGTGGTCAGTTTTCATTTTTAAAAATTTGGGCATAGTTTCTGGTGCTTGCATTTGAGTAAAATATTCTCCTGCATTTTGCCCTAGCTAGTTTATCCACTAGTTTCTCAATATTTCTGTCAAATATATATATAACTATATATAATATATATATAACTATATATATATATATATATATAGATGTTCACGTCTTTAAATGACATCCAAAAATTGTCAATCATTATTATATTTTTGAGCTATCATAATTTAAGGTCTTGAATTCATGTTAATTAGATTAAGATTTAATGAACATCATTTCATAATCAATCTCGCTATCGTAAGTACTGAAGATCTGTAACCTGTTCACCAATTGATTTTTAATAATTTGCAGCACTCTTGAAAAGAAACAAATTGTTTTGAAAGCTCGAGTAAATGATAAAAGAGTCTTCTACTTTTTATTTGACTGCTAACCCACGAGAATCATCTATATATATATATATATTTTTTTTGTTAGAGTTTCTTGTGCTTTGATATAAATTTTTGTTTAAAATTTCTTGGGTGTATAGCACTTATTCTACTAATAAATGGTAATTGTTAAATTATTATTTCATTTATTTTATTTTTCCAACATATGTTTCGGCGTGTCTACGCCTTTTTCAAGGAATATAATTCAGTCGACAATTTCCTGTAAATTACATAATAATAAATACACAAATATATCAACAAACAACATAAAGCTTTTACGTACTTCATTCAAATCGTCCGTCAAGTTATTATTTTCTTCTATAATCAAACTTTAAAAGATCTTCAAATATTAAATATTTTCGTCAGCCATGAGTAAAATAATGTGACGATGATGCGCTGTCACGATTTTGTTTTTCCAACTTCTTATTCCAATTTAATGCTGCGACATCTGTACGAATTAACAAGTGATAATCCCAAATCTGGGTTTGAATTGGTTCTTTTTAATCTAGATGGAGTTGGTAGTGAAGATTGAAAATTTGTATTTCCTTATTTATGTTATCAGATTGAAATAAATTTGGGCCAAGTTTTTGATGTCCGTTTTATCGTTCATAGCTTCTTTTTTTTTTTTATGTGGATCATTTCTAGTATGTTTCTAGTTTTGTTGTTTCTTTCTTTTCCAGGATAGAGAAGTTCTCAAAATCCATTTTATGTTTTTCTGTTTGTTCATGCTTTTTTAGTGCGGTCATATTTTTGCAAAATTTGTGCCCATTTATTCTTTCCTTTATATATTGTGTTGTCTGTCCTATATATATATTCTTTTGGGCAATCCATACAATTTATTCGGTAGACACAATTCGAGGTTTTATTATATTGGATTTTTGATTTTAATTTTGTGTTTATAAATTTCAAATTATTTGTGTTTTTATGTGCTACGTTTATTCCATAATGCTTCATTGATGCATTTAGTGTTTCTGATAAGCCCTGTATATATGGTAAGGATACATATTTTTGGGTTTCGATTTCGGTTCTTCTAGTTTTTCGTTCTGTATTATAAAGGCTAAAGATTTTGTCTTTGAAGATCTTGTCAATTAGTTGTAGAGGATAGTTATTGATTGCTAGTATTTCTTTTGCTTTTTTTATTGTTTGTTGTCTAAACTCTGGACTAGTGAGTTTTAGAGCTCTATCAGCAATTCCTGACACGACACTTTTTGGCGCTCTTGTTCACCCGAACAGAGTGCCTATCATTTTGCCCGAATGTCTGTAATTTTGGAATATCGAGCCGAAAATGGTCTCAATCGATTGGGTTCGACTCCTGATGAAGAATTCGTGGCGAAAGTTGAGTCTGTCCGGCCGGTTGTCCGGCCGGCCGGCTGGCCGTATCCTCTCTAGCATCCAAAAGGAATCAGCTAGAGTTTTCAAATTTTCAGAATAGGTTAATTGTCCAAATATCTCGGTCAAGTTCGTTATTGGGCCAAATCCGTCGGATGGTTCAGTAGTTATGAGCATCTGAAATTTTGTTTCTCAATAACTACTAGAATATCCATCCGATCAAGTTTATACTTGGAATGTTATTGAGGAGGCTGAAACGAAATGGCTTTGCAGAATTTCGCAGAAATCGTCACGCTAGAAAATTTAAAAAAATTCCAAAAAAATTTTTCAATACTTAATATCTCCTAAGACTTCATTTAGATTTAAATAAAAATCCGTATATATATTGAGGTTATCGATATCTTACTCCTTCCCAAATTTCATTGTCGTAGCTTTTCCCCTTCTGAAGATATGATCATTTTTTCATTTACTCAAGAGAAAATAGAAATGTCATGAAGTCCGAGCTTTGTCATTGAAAGATTTGCCATCACAGATCGATATTCGTTTGACAACTTGCGGACCTAGATATCAGTGTCAGTTGGCGTAATATCAATCAAAATTTTCATAGAATTCATAGAGGTAGAATTCGATGTCGATGACGTTGTCAAAATTCAGAAAAAGCACAGACGTAATATTAATCAAAAATTTTTATCATAGAGAAAGAATTTGATGACGTAAGTTTTTAGGAGAAGCATAGAACAAAATTTGGTGAAAATTATGAGTAGTTATTTTCAAATTGAGATAAAGGTTTGTTTATTCATTAGGCTTTCATATTTACATCACATTGTCCCATAGTACGGAAAAAGACTATTGTTCACCTGATCAAAGAGCTTATAGATTTGTTAAGGTTTGAATATTCACTCGCAAGTAGGTCAACAAGAGCGCCAAAGCAATCTGACCTCACGTCAGTGCTTTCTAAATTTTTATGAACCATTGGAACTGCGGCTTCAAAGTTCAAATATCGTCCACTCCAGGTTGGTTTTGTGTACCAAATTGTCTTTACTCCTGTGTTTGTTCGTAAGGAGTGTCAGATCTAAGAAATTGATTTTATTTTGTTTTTCTAACTCACAGGTGAACTTCAAATTAGGATGGTAGTTATTGAATTCATTTTTAATATCCTCTATTTCATTTTCAGGTGCTGCTGTAAGACAGTCATCAACAAAACGTTTGAAAAATGGTATTTTGTACTTCAATTTTTTTATAAACGTTTCTTCTAGATCCTCCATTACGAGTTGAGCTATTACTGCAGAAATTGGAACCCCATACCACATCCATTAATTTGACAATAAAATTCATTTTTGAATTGGAAATATGAACTAGAAAAACATAGATCGACCGCTTTCAGAAATTCATCTCGTGGTAGGTCAGTATATTCCTTTATTTCATTCCATTTTTAGTAATGATGTCCTTTGCTATGTTCAACGGTAAATTTGTGTACAGACTGATGACATCCAGTGAGAAAAGCTTTTCATCTGCCTTTAGTGATATTTCGCCTATAAAATCCTTAAAGTTCCATGAATCTTTTACGTAATATTTATTTTTTCCAAGAATTGGTGTTAAACAATTTGCGATGTACTTTGATAACTTATAAATTGGACTTTGCACACAGCTGATGATTGGTCTTAATGGTATATCCTGTTTATGTAATTTTGGAAGTCCGTAAATTTGGGGTGGATTTGCATTATGGATTTTCAAGTCATTACATAATTTTTAGGCAGAAGAAGTTTTCTTTCCATGATTTTATTAGATCATTATTTTTATTCTGAATTATGTTTGTTGGGTCTTGTTTGAGTTTTTTGTATGTTGTTTCATCATTAAGGAGATCATAAATTTTTTTATTATAGTCATCTGTGTTCATCACTCACCGTTTTATTAGATTTATCTGGCTTAAGGACTGTTATTTGAGGGTTCTGTCTAAGGAATGAGTTCGTTTTTCTAATTTTCTTGTTTAGTTGTAATTGTTTTTTATCAAGTTTTGTAGACCTTTTTTGAAATTGGTAATATTATTCACTACTTTATTTCGTATTTCTGCTTGAGTATCTTTATCAAACCTATCGATCACCGTTTCTATATTTGCAATGATATGGTGTATGGGAAGCTTCTGTTTTTCTATTGGTGCAGTATTTTGTCCCAAATTAAGAATTTCTTCAACTTCTTCAGGAATGTTTACGTCAGAGATGTTCACAACCCAGTTTTTTCTGTTTGTTTGATTGTAATTGCGTTATTCAGCCTTAGGATTTTATTTCTCTGTTTAGTTCGAATTTTCTTGAAAATTTCTTCAATTCTTCTATCTTGTTCCTCTAATGATGTAGATATCCACCCTCGGTATTGTTCTCTAGAATTTTACTTGTCATATCAATTATGTTCTGTTTTAATGTCCTGATGTTTTTGGAAGTGTCAGCAATCAGTAGGTTTATTGTTTTTAATCGGAATGTCTTGAATATTTCGTTTAACACCAATTCTTGGAAAAATAAATATTACGTAAAAGATTCATGGAACTTTAAGGATTTTATAGGCGAAATATCACTAAAAGCAGATGAAAAGCTTTTTCTCACTGGATGTCATCAGTCTGTACACAAATTTACCGTTGAACATAGCAAAGGACATCATTACTAAAAATGGAATGAAATAAAGGAATATACTGACCTACCACGAGATGAATTTCTGAAAGCGGTCGATCTATGTTTTTCTAGTTCATATTTCCAATTCAAAAATGAATTTTATTGTCAAATTAATGGATGTGGTATGGGGTTCCAATTTCTGCAGTAATAGCTCAACTCGTAATGGAGGATCTAGAAGAAACGGTTATAAAAATTGAAGTACAAAATACCATTTTTCAAACGTTTTGTTGATGACTGTCTTACAGCAGCACCTGAAAATGAAATAGAGGATATTAAAATGAATTCAATAACTACCATCCTAATTTGAAGTTCACCTGTGAGTTAGAAAACAAAATAAAATCAATTTCTTAGATCTGACACTCATACGAACAAACACAGGAGTAAAGACAATTTGGTACACAAAACCAACCTGGAGTGGACGATATTTGAACTTTGAAGCCGCAGTTCCAATGGTTCATAAAAAGTGTCGTGTCAGGAATTGCTGATAGAGCTCTAAAACTCACTAGTCCAGAGTTTAGACAACAAACAATAATAAAAAAAGCAAAAGAAATACTAGCAATCAATAACTATCCTCTACAACTAATTGACAAGATCTTCAAAGACAAAATCTTTAGCCTTTATAATACAGAACGAAAAACTAGAAGAACTGAAATCGAAACCCAAAAATATGTATCCTTACCATATATACAAGGCTTATCAGAAACACTAAATGCATCAATGAAGCATTATGGAATAAACGTAGCACATAAAAACACAAATAATTTGAAATTTATAAACACAAAATTAAAATCAAAAATCCAATATAATAAAACCTCGAATTGTGTCTACTGAATAAATTGTATGGATTGCCCAAAAGTATATATAGGACAGACAACACAATATATAAAGGAAAGAATAAATGGGCACAAATTTTGCAAAAAATATGACCGCACTAAAAAGCATGAACAAACAGAAAAACATAATATGGATTTTGAGAACTTCTCTATCCTGGAAAAAGAAAGAAACAACAAAACTAGAAACATACTAGAAATGATCCACATAAAAAGAAAAAGAAGCTATGAACGATAAAACGGACATCAAAAACTTGGCCCAAATTTATTTCAATCTGATAACATAAATAAGGAAATACAAATTTTCAATCTTCCACTACCAACTCCATCTAGATTAAAAAGAACCAATTCAAACCCAGATTTGGGATTATCACTTGTTAATTCGTACAGATGTCGCAGCATTAAATTGAATAAGAAGTTG
>JARTUT010002064.1:0-13529 GCA_030674115.1 Micraspis discolor
TTTTCCTGATTCTCATATCCCCAATGAAACGCAAATACGAACACTGCTCCATTTCTTATTGTCACCTTGTATAGACAGATTGGTGAATACAGAGGTCACATTCGGGTTTTCGTAATTCTGCGTAATTGAATAATCTTTGAATCGGTCGTATATTATACATGATGTCAATCAAATTACCTATAGAAACTCTAAAGAGGTTAGATATTTGCGTAACTAAAATCGAAAGCCTCATAGAAAAAGCGCTCTCTCACTCAGAATCTAGAGGACCGCCTGGCACAATACTACTAATTTTTTGTCTCAGATCACACCAATTTGAAAGTCTGATGTGTTCATTAGAGCCCACACTTAGCATTCAATTCTTTTTCTGCCCCTTACATCACTGGTTCGAGACAAATACAAAATGGAGTTCAAATACATATGATTGCATTAAAATCATCTCCGATACTTTTTCTAGTCAAAAAACTAATTTTCAAGCCCTACACCATGTTAACTCTATATTGTAATTTATAACTGTTATTTCATCATTACCCAGCACCTCAACAAAGGAATTTGCTACTAACAGAGCATTGGAATTTATACCCAGATATATGTACTATGAGTTTGACCAATTAAATTACTGAAGGATGTTGACACATCAAATTTATCAAAGAAACAACTACAGATGTCTACAACACATCAATTTCCATAAATCTCAGGGTTCAATTCTCGAGTCTCAGTCGGCTTGCAATTATTACAGCCCCACAGTTGTTATCATCTTCATACTAAAAACATCCCAACAAAAACTTCTCGAGGTCCCATCCCTGCAAGTGCTTTTATATCTCCATCAGCTGACCCAAAAAAATACAAACACTGCAATGTTTACACATGGTATCATAAATGCCAGAAGTTTCTACGGACTAAACTCGGACCTTGAACCATGGGATACCCTCCCCAGGACCAGACCCTTTGAAAAATGCTGCATTTCAATCAGATCTGAAAGAGATTTACAGACGCTCAGAACATATCAGCTGTGGCTCCAATTTAAGCCTTGTGATCTTAATAGACATAGAGAAATGTTAACAGCCGCGCTCCCCCCACTGCCTCTACCATTAGCTAAGGCCTGTGGGCTCGCGTTCTGCCGCCACAAAAAGGCCAGCCCAGAAAACATCAGCTAACAATCTACGTTTTATAAAACTGCCCAGCAATGAGTGTCTCCATGTGTAAGAAGTATATGTTCTGGAGGAGTTCATATTTATGTACACTCTAAAGCCACAATGGCTGCCTCTGCATGTGAATTCTCATTTCTTGAATTGGTCTTTAGCCTCCACAGGTTTTAACGGACAAGTGCCCAAACAGTCTGAGGTCAAAATAAAACATGGTTCTAAACAAAGACTCAGAAAGCAGTCCTCAAGGAAATCAGTCATATGTAAATCGTATCTCATCATTGCCCAGATTCCCAGCCTTAACATCTTTAGTGATTGAAAGCTGTTATATAAAGGGTTGTCGTTAGTACATAAGCACTAGGTTTTATTGTGAAAACCACACTCAAAATACAACTCTTCCACCTTAGAAATATAAACAAATAAAGGAGCAATTAAACTTTTAACAAACCCTTAAAGAGTAATCAATTTTAATCAGTCAGATGCTTTATTTGACATCAGTACGGAAATTACTAAGAGTTCTGGGTGAGCCATGGCTCCTCTCCCACCGATGAATATTAGGAAAAATCGAGAATCGGTCATCTTGCCGGAGTCCGTCTCTGAACTCTCGATACGTGCGCTCGTTGCCAAGCATCTTGCGTCCATGTCCCTCTACGCAGACGTTCGAGATTCAGAAGTAAAAATCGAGAATCAGAAATTGCTTAAATAAAACTGTCCCGAATAGGTCATTTGGAAAACATTAACAAAACAGGTAGTATCACCCTTACTTGGATATGCTTCAGCTGCAGCATTTATAAAATAGTCTATTCTGAATACGTCACCATTAAAATACTTAATCGTTTCAGCCGCTAGGGTTAACTTTTCACCGCCTATTTATTCATTCAAATTTTCTACTGCGCGAATCTCTGCTCGTAGATACGTTTCATTCCTTAGTAATTCTTCACCTATGGATTCTGTTTATTAATGACCTTACAACCTATATAATGAGTTTTATTGCTATCAAGCTTTGAAATATTTAAATTATAATAAGACAGTAAAATATACTTTACCAATACCTAGGACTTTGAAATTCATTTTATTGATCTAAATAAAAAGGGGAAAACAATAGCAACTTCTATGCCATTACCTGCTCTACGTTGCATCTATTCTACTGATTCTATCCTAGCTGAGCGCATACAGTCTGACTTTAAAGTATTCATTAGCAGTTATTCTGCCTGTCTCCAGGCTATGGCACTTAGTTTAGTCAAGGCAAGTCTGTTCCAACTGAAAGCACTGCCTACAATCTCCTACTCCTGGTAATACTCCTTCGCATCTAACATTGACTGATCTTCCTCACTCAATCCATCAAAGTATTTGGTACACCCTCATCTTCTTCAAAAAGTCCCACACCTCAACCTCTCATTTATTAAAGACAATCTCATCGGATCTACATGATAAAATAAGACCACCTAAAATAAACTAATCATTCTGCACATATAGATCTCTCACTTTCCACCTCCTTTATAGAGTCATCTAACGAATTATTCTCAATAATCACTATGACACCTAAGATATTTTGATAGCAACCTCCTCTGTAAAATGCTCCTCCACCTCACAACGTTCCGCCATCTGTTCCAGCAACACAATAACACTAGTCCATAATAATGGCATTAAAATAGTTGCCCCAACAATATATCAATGAATCATCTCGAAGTCCACACAAGTATTTCTGCCTCTATAAACACCATAAATTGATTTATCGTGACACACTTCCATTATGATTAAATAATAAAAATTTTAGGGTTGCATCCTAGTGCAATATACTTTAGACAGTTATAATATCAGAAATACAACACTTGAAGAGGAATACTACAAATGTTACACTTATCGCTAATAGAATAACCCTCATGGAAATCTCCCAAAATAACAAAACTAGTAAATAATACCATAAACACAAATTTGTTGAATGCTCTCTAAAAACTGTCGTGTTAGCATCCATAGAAACAATTTTATAATCTGCTGTCAAATTGTTCTCCAGACATTTTCACCAAGAACGTTCCTACGACATCCTTTATCGAGCAAAATATCTGCCAAAAAGCCTAAATTGTGTCATTGACGATTTCAATAATACTCAAATTGCACTCTAGGAACCATAATAAAAATGCTATAAAATAAATAACAATGAAGAATCCGATATTATAAAATATCCTTGCTATTTGGGTAGTAAACTGAGGCATTCTCTCACTATACTGAGACCTTCTGTAACACAGCCAAAAATGACCACCTCTACTGGCAGTTTTAACACCACAAAACATAACTTCCCTGTCATAGAGTACTTATACCACCGCAAGGGGTCCTTATAAAAATATCCCTACAACGCTATAGAACTCTATAAACATGGTAAAAGAGACCATCTGAAGAAATTTATCATTCTTATAACCACTGTTGCCACCTAGGATACTTTGACAACGCTTTCTAACTTTTCTCTAAAATGCCCAACCCTCCCACCTAACTAGGATAATAAGACTACCATAATTACACAACCCACAATAACATCAGTAAAACGATGTTTCATCTCATAAATATATTAACAAACGATCTCGTAACACCACAAACATAACTAAATTGATCTTATCAGGGCAATCTCCATGACGATTAGGTAGTAAATTCTCTCAAAGATCTTACATTAGTGCTCCATACAAATAATAATATCAAAAGTCTACACATTAAAAATAATGTTATATTGTTGCACCTAGCTCTAATAGAATAATATTATAACTAACCAACTTATATCTTATAATTAGACCCATAGTCAGGTGAAGCCTCACTTTTCAGAAAAAATGTCGGGAAAATTCTACAAAATAAAGTCGTAATCTTAACAAAAATTACTTCAAAAATTTACCTCTTCACAACCTAGTTTACTATACGAATTCTGCACAAACAGCCCCACTATAACTCAATATCATTTTTACTTTCAAGCTCATTCTGACCTAGTTCCGTAAAAACACAATGAATTATCCATCAATAAAATCAATATAACCGCACTTACTCTATCGGTCTGAGTGACCTCGCTGCTCATTTCCCTACCCACTATAGGAACATGCGCTGAGCCAGACAAGTAGCCGTCTGTACATACTTTAGTCATTTCCCATGGCAGTGATCTCATTGTCTTCCCTTATCTCTAAACCGGCCTCGAGGGAACAACATCTGCCTTCTAATATCATCCATGTCAAATCTGTTGGAATCGTTTGATGCCCCATTCAAGGTGGCCACTCTGTTCTGGCCATCCATTGCTCTGCCATTCGTTGCCTCCCCAAATAGACTACAAAAACAAAATAAAATATAGAATCAATATATGAGACTTCACGAATGCAAAATCATAAACTTTAATAAAAATCAAAAGAAACACGTATTCGAACAATAGCTCAAAATCAAATCATCAACTTGTTGGTCAAAACATTTCAAATGGATCATAAAATACATAATATGTTACGAACGTCCTCAACTGGGCATATTACTCTGCTACTACTCTAAAAGGTATCCGGCCGTCAGCATCCTTTTATTCTTTATATGTTAACAAAGAGCATTAACTTGCCTCCTATCGTTACAAGACGAGGGACGCAACAATCTCTAAAATGATTCTATATACATTGAAACAAGCTTCAAATACGGTAATTCCGATAATATAAGAACTAGCTCGACGAATTATAATCTACCATAAAAAGGCTCTACTCCCACTTATCGGCTTAGTTTTACCAACCCATCTTGTCTAAGTAAATGCTATAACTATTCCACGAGTTTCAACTTCTGCCTAACAGATCTGCTTAAAAGATAATAACTAAAAACAATACATACCCAAATAGGGAATCCTGGGAATCCAAAGCGCGAATAACCTTCAACAAAGATATTACTCAAGATCATCTAATTAACTCTCATCTCTAGAACGCCAACTAGACTCCATCACATACCAGGTAGACACATAACTCTAAAGCTAAAACAGAACACAAAGCAATTAATTAATAATGTGAGATCACTGTGGCAAAGGCCACATCTACACACTATAAAACATTCTCTGACAGGATACCCAACGGCTCCATTAAAATCATTAAAAATATACTATAACCCCCATAATGACAATTTAGTAACTCACCCTCAAACAGGTCTACATCCCTTGCAATATAGAATCCAGCTCGTTACATATCTCAAATCTCGAAGTATATAATCAAGACAAGATTTCCCCGGGCATGCCAAGTTAACCAAAGAAAGAATAATCATACACCGGTATATCGGGAAAAGGCCCCAAGTTCAAATGCGTCCCTCAACCAGGCCGGGCTACAGTTCGTCCCATTTCTTAGAGATGTCAATACCTGAAACAACGACAACCCCTAAAAAAATATATATCAAAATTACCAATCCCGATCTAAACAATACCTCTCAAAACGTAAGCTTCTTCGAAGACTTAATCGTCCTCCTTGGTCTCCTCTAATAACATATAACCCATCGAAAATCGATCAAAAATCAACAGATCAAAATCCATATCGGAACCAACTTAAAAACATAACCCCAAAAAATAATAACCTTCACTCAGTGACATACCGTCGAGTCCCTCAGCTCTGTGAACCCCGGACCACAGAGACAGGACACCATATCCCACGTAAATTAACGCTACCTATCTAATCTCATATACCTCTCGACAAAAGAAACGCTCCATATCAACTTGCAAAATTGCAAAATTGAAATAATCCCGATAATTCAGATACACGACGCCGCCGACATCTGTCGAAAGCGTGCCGAAGTACGCTAATTCAACGCAGCCAAGACACAGCGTTGCCACCTAGCGCCCACGTCTTGAACTAACCATATGTGCCTTCATGAGTATAAATTCGGATAAAACCCAGCAAAACAGCCATTCAGTCTAAAATCTCTTCAAACAATAGCTCAGTGCTCTCTATAAGTGAAAAAATACAACACAGTAAGTCTCCTTTTCAATCTATTCTCAATTCCATTTTTTTTCCCTCTCGAAAACCCTACGGTTATCTCTCTCGATCGATTATCCGCTAATTAACCGGCTCCCTTTTCTTAAGAAACTCATCATCGACATCATAAAAATACACAATAATTTCCGCTATCTCAGTACTCAGGATTTAGAATAATCTCAATCTTATTATATACTGTTTCGATCCAGTAAATAATCTCGAATTCTCCGTTTTCACGCACCTTTCACACTATAATTCGGTCGCCTCTTACGGGCATCAAGGCGTTTAAAGTTTAAAAATACTTAAAAACTCGGCGGCTCACTTGCATATACAGCGACGTAGTCTCTAAAAACTTAATCAAAAAACAAATTACATATCTCCATTTTACAGGACATGATGATGAGAAAAATATAATATAATCGTTCACAATCAATTATAATATTTAACATATCCTATCAAACAGCGTGGAGATACACTCGGCAAATACCGCATTTTAAATTATTCGGAAATATCGTTAAAAAAATATCTTCCCTCGAATCTACGGATCATCAGCCTCCGCGTACCCAGTATATTAAACAATAACAATGAATCATATACCAATCCATATCTTCTCAAATAACGCACAAGGCATTAAACTAGTCCTAAAACAAAAATATTAAGCTTCATGTGAAGAACAAAAACCCATTAGCATGAATTCCTACACCATCAAACTCTCTAGCTGGACGTGACTGATTTATTAGAATGAATTGATGACTCATTTATTTTGTGAAAATCCATCTTGAGTGTTGGGGGAGGCGGTTATTTTGTCTAGTTTTCGCTTTGTTAATATCCACGACCTCCAGAAATGTATGGTTTAATAAAACTCCACAAAAAAAAAAGACAATCCCGCTAGACCAGTAGTTTCCTATATTAATACACCTACAGGTAAACTATCAAAATTTTATCTAATAAATTCAAAAATCTATCAAAATTTTCACCAGAAGGTAGTTTAAAAGTTCCAAAGATTTAATTGACAAATTATCTAAAATAAACAGCACAGAAAATATGAAATTAATATCTTTTGATGTAGAAAATATGTACCCTAGCACTCCAGCAAAAGAATGTTTACCCCTAGTTGGCGAGTCACTTCGTAAAAATAAAGTTAACCCCCTCTTAATTTCAGAAATTCAGGAGTTATTTTCAATTTGCCTATCCCAAAACAACTTTAAATTCGAATCCAAATTATATTTTCAAAATTCAAGTTTACCAATGGGATCACCTTTGAGCCCATTATTGTCAGATCTATTCATGAATCACCTTGAAAATGAATTTATAAAAACAAATGACCTAACAAAAAAAACACGTCATTCTCTGGTTCCGATATGTTGATGATATTATAGTAGGATTCAACGGAACAAACATACAAATAAAAATGTTTCTTGACTTTCTCAATTCAATTCACCCCAAAATAAAATCTACATTGGAAATTGAATGCAACAAAGCGATTAACTTCGAGATTTGACCATAAGTAGAGATAGAAACACATTCGACTTTAACATCTACCGAAAAGACACAAACTCATAAGCCATAATACCATATGATCCCTTCAGTCCTGATAATCATAAACTAGCAGCTCTGAAATCTATGATCAACAGAGCATTCACCATACCTTTATCGAACGCCAACTTACAATCTGAAATTGATAAAATCAAAGAAATTGCAACTAATAATAATTTTCCGATAATCCTAGTAAACAAACTAACTGAAAACAAAAGAAAGCTGAAAACCATTAATATGCTTTACACTACCACAGGAAAACCTACTAATAAATTCATACATATCACTTATCTCGGAGAATTATCAATCCAAATCCAAAATTATTTTCTAAACCTGATTTCAAAGCAACATTCTCAGGACGTCCAAACCTAGGTAAAATATTATATAATTCAAAATCCAAACTTGGACCCGAGAAAGCTTCAGGTGTTTATAAAATCTGTTGTAAAAATTGCAACGCTGCATATGTAGGTCAAACCGGTAGAAATTTTGAGACCAGATTAAAAGAACATCTGAAACCAGGTAAACGGTCCGCAGTTTATGATCATATCGAGACTGAAGAACATCATATGGATATCGTAAATTTTAAAATCCTTCACAAATGCGAGAAAGGCCTGAAATTAAATTTGCTGAAAGCGATGGAAATAACAAATCTGTTCAATATTCCCGATGTGTCCCCACTTAACACCCAAATAGAAATAAACCATTCACCACTTTTGAATATTCCATAGATTTAAAACCACGAAATACTCGTATTTTAGTCTGTACCTAACACCAGAATATGGTTTGACAACCGAAACCGGTCGTAAAATAGTATTGATAGGAGGGTGAGGATTGGACGGGAATGATTGTTTTCTTTCAATATTCATGACTGATTTATCTTATTTATTTATACGCAGTAAGAGCCTTTGATAGGGTACCTCACGCTCTCCTACTCAGGGTTATCCGATAGATATTTTCTCGATTATATCGTATGAAATAGTTTCGACAACAATTCGAAATATTATAATGTAATTAGATACGCTGAATCACGTGCGGATTAGTCTTAACCATCCTTGAAAAAACGTTAGAATCTTATTGTGAAGTAAAAAACAAAAACTGTATATACTTAGTTCCTTAAGGCGCGCAAAAAATCTTCATCTCGACACTCTAATCATAGATCTTTATAAATACTTAAACTCGGCGGTTTAAAAAATTTGCACTTTTAATCTATCAAACGGAAATGTGTCAACTAACTTCCGGACCTTCCAATCGTCAAAAAAGAAAATCCCATGCACCCTAAATAGCCCGAAAATAACTTATTCATTATAAGAAAATCCATATGTAATACTCCGAAAAAGAATAATCAACCTTGTCTAAACTAAAAACATTCGAGCGGGTCTATCTCGGTTCTCAAGCTTGGCACTTGACGTAAATACCAAACAGATGTATTATGTAAACATTGAAACCGTCTACTCGATCCCAGGGATGGGACATCATCGTCGATGTTTTCAATCATCGATACTTCATTCTAATCTTAAAAAAATTTTTTTCCTGATTCTCATATCCCCAATGAAACGCAAATACGAACACTGCTCCATTTCTTATTGTCACCTTGTATAGACAGATTGGTGAATACAGAGGTCACATTCGGGTTTTCGTAATTCTGCGTAATTTAATAATCTTTGAATCGGTCGTATATTATACATGATGTCAATCAATTACCTATAGAAACTCTAAGGGGTCGAATGTTGCGTAACTTCAAAATCGAAATGCTCATAGAAACGGCTCTATCTCATAGATAGAGGACGTTCAAAAATTAATACTACTTAATTTTGTTCCCCAGTTTACACTAATTTTAAAAATCTATATAACGATAAGAACCCCACTGACATTCAATTCTTTCTACCTTACTTATTTCACCAGTTCGAATAAAATACAAAATAGATTCAAATACATAGGTACATTTAAGTCATTTTGATACTTTTTCGAGTCGAAAACTAATTTTCCGGCCCTTACTCTACACAACTCTGTAATGTAATTATAACTGTTATTTCATCGTGCCCCCCTTTTCTCAATACAAGAATTTTCTGTAGACATTGGAATTACCCCAGATATATACTATAAATTTGTCGTTAAATCACTATGAATCATTGATACACGTAAAGTATAATCAAAGTTAAAACACCGATGTCTACAAACATCAATTTCCGCAAATATCGAGGTTCAATTATCGATGCTCAGTCGACACCGATTGTAAAGCCCGTTGCTATCATCCATACTAAAAACATCGACGAAAACCTATTGATGTTCCATCCCTGCCCTGCTTTTAAATCTCCATCGGCTGACCCAAAAAATGCAAACCTGCAATGTTTGCGGCGGGTCTCGTAAATGCCGGAAGTTTCTACGGGACTAAGCTCGGACCTTGAACCATGGGATACCCTCCCCAGGACCGGACGCCACGAAAATGCTGCACTTCAATTGAATCTGAAATTTCAGACGCTTTCAAATATACCGGCTATCGCTCAATTTAAGTAACCGAATCTTAGTAGACGAAGGGAAATGTTAACAGCCGCGCTCCCCCACTTGCCCCCTACCGATATTAAAACCTCCGTAAACTCGCGTTCCACCGCCACGTACAACCTAAAATTACCCAACTAACAATCTACGTTTTATAAACTGCCCAACAACAAATATCTCCGCGTAAGCTATATACGTTCTGAAATAATTATACTACACCTTTAAAGCCACAAGGGCGCACCTCTGCGTAGCAATTCTCGTTCTTTAATCTGTCTTAGCCTCCACAGGTTTTAACGGACAATTATTTAAACAGTCCAAAGTCAAAATAAAACATAGTTCTAAACAATTAAAAACAGTCTCATGGAAATCAGTCATATAAATGAATACTATCTCATCATTACGGAATTTGTATAACATCTACCGGGATTGAAAACTGCTATATAAAGGTTGTCTCGTTAATGCACACGTAGCTTTTCGTTCTAACTGACACCTAAAATACAACTCTTCCACCTTAAAGTATACAAGCCGAGAACAATTAAACTTTAATCAAACTCTTCAAGAGTAATCGAACATAATCGATCGATACCATTTTATTTATATACGGAAATTACTAAGAATTCAGGTAAAACCATAACTCCTCTCCACCGATGAATATTAGGAAAATCGAGAATCGGTCTTCTTGGCCGGAGTCCGTCTCTGAACTCTCGATACGTGCGCTCGTTGTAAACATCTTGCGTCCATGTCCCTCTACGCAGACGTTCGAGATTCGAAGTAAAAATCGAGAATCGAAATTGCCAAATAAAAACTGTCCCGAATAGGTCATTTGGAAAACATTAACAAAAAGGGTAGTATCACCCTTACTTGAATGCTTCAGCTGCAGCATTTATAAAATAGTCTATTCTGAATACGTCACCATTAAAATACTTAATCGTTCGGCCGCTAGGTTAACTTTTCACCGCCTATTTATTCATTCAAATTTTCTACTGCGCGAATCTCTGCTCGTAGATACGTTTCATTCCTTAGTAATTCTTCACCTATGGATTCTGTTTATTAATGACCTTACAACCTATATAATAAGTTTCATTATTATTGCACACATAAATATTTAAATTATAATAAGACAGTAAAATAACTTCACCAATACCTAGGACTTTGAAATTCATTTTATTGATCTAAATAAAAAAAGGGGGGAAAACAATAGCAACTTCTATGCCATTGCCTGCTCTACGTTGCATCTATTCTACTGATTCTATCCTAGCTGACGCATACAGTCTGACTTTAAAGTATTCATTAGCAGTTATTCTGCCCGTCTCCAGGCTATGGCACTTAGTTTAGTCAAGGCAAGTCTGTTCCAACTGAAAACACTGCCTACAATCTCCTACTCCCTGTAAACCCCGCATCTAACATTGACTGATCTTCTTCACTCAATCCATCAAAGTATTTGGTACACCCTCATCTTCTTCAAAAGTCCACGCCTCAACCTCTTCATTATTAAAGACAATTTCATCGGATCTACATGATAAAATAAGACCACCTGAAATAAACTAATCGTTCTGCACATATGATCTCTCACTTTCCACCTCCTTTATAGAGTCATCTAACGAATTATTCTCAATAATCACTATGGCACCTAAGATATTTTGATAGCAACTTCTCTGTAAAATGCTCCTCCACCTTTTAACGTTCCGCCATCTACCCTGGCAATCCATAATAACACGGTCCACAATAATGGCATTAAAATAGTTGCCCCAACAATATATCAATGAATCATCTCGAGCCCACACAAGTATTTCTGCCCTATAAACATCATAAATTGATTTTATCGTGACACCCTCCATTATGATTAAATAATAAAAATTTTAGGGTTGCATCCTAGTGCAATATACTTCAGACAGTTATAATATCAGAAATACAACACTTGAAGAGGAATACTACAAATGTTACACTTATCGCTAATAGAATAACCTCATGGAAATCTCCCAAAATAACAAACTAGTAAATAATACCATAACACAAATTTGTTGAATGCTCTCTAAAAACTGTCGTGTTAGCATCCATAGAAACAATTTTATAATCTGCTGTCAAATTGTTCTGCATTTCGCACTAAGAACGTTCCTACGACATCCTTATCGAGCAAAATACTCGCCAAAAGCCTAAATTGTGTCATTGACGATTTCAATAATACCAAACTGCACTCTAGGAACCATAATAAGAATGCTATAAAATAAATAACACGAAGAATCCGATATTATAAAATATCCTTGCTATTTGGGTAGTAAACTGAGGCATTCTCTCACTACACTGAGACCTTCTGTAACACAGCCAAAAATGACCACCCTCTACTGGCAGTTTTAACACCACAAAACATAACTTCCCTGTCATAGAGTACTTATACCACCGCAAGGGTCCTTATAAAAATATCCCTACAACGCTATAGAACTCTATAAACATGGTAAAAGAGACCATCTGAAGAAATTTATCATTCTTATAACCACTGTTGCCACCTAGGATACTTTGACAGCGCTTTCTAACTTTTCTCTAAAAATGCCCAACCCCCTCCCACCTAACTAGGATAATAAGACTACCATAATTACACAACCCACAATAACATCAGTAAAACGATGTTTCATCTCATAAATATATTAACAAACGATCTCATAACACCACAAACATAACTAAATTGATCTTATCAGGGCAATCTCCATGACGATTAGGTAGTAAATTCTCTCAAAGATCTTACATTAGTGCTCCATACAAATAATAATATCGAAAGTCTACACATTAAAAATAATGTTATATTGTTGCACCTAGCTCTAATGGAATAATATTATAACTAACCAACTTATATCTTATAATTAGACCATAGTCAGGTGAAGCCTACTTTTTCAGAAAAATGTCGGGAAAATTCTACAAAATAAAGTCGTAATCTTAACAAAATCACAAACAATCTTAATACAAAGTATGACAGACAGTTTAAATACAATCTAGAGCCATATTGGACATTCGGACCACACGATAACAGGAAGTCCCCTCCTCCCTCTTCTCCAACGAACAGCCAAGGACGTGTCCGAACTCCATCTGACCAAATCACCGACAGATCCAATACCTTTAAACAATAAAAACGCAAATTAACTTAATCAATAACAAACATACAGCATAATAAACAAGTCAAAGTAAAGATCATAATCAGCAAAATCAAAATACCGCTAAGTAAACAACGATACTACTCCCTTAGTAACTGAACATAACCCCAAAAGATCACCAATTAACGGTCATTCTATAGGCGAGCATCCACATCACCCCTAGTATTCTATATGCTCTTAAGTCAAAATTTTCTTTGATTACCATACCAATAAGTATAATAGGTATCTTTAAATCCATGCCAAGTATTAACAAATTCACC
>JARTUT010000760.1:0-13487 GCA_030674115.1 Micraspis discolor
TGTGGAAGAATCTGGATTAATCTATCTCCACCACATTAGATGTTCCATCCTCAAAACTGTTGGTACTTAGCTCAGCTTCCTTGCCACATATTGTTGGGGTAATTCACTAGCCCAGCCATAAATTATCAATAGGATTTGAGAGAGTCAAATGACTCCTCTCAAAAAAGAACCTTTCTTATTGTCTTTGTAAATTTGCATTTTTTACAGCCCCACACGAACCCATCAGCAGCAATCCTCGAACATTTTATAAAAGTCATTGGAATTGCACACCTTTCACAGATACACTCATTATGTAAAAGTTTCCTCCTCGCACACCACTTAATTCCCTCAAGGGAACTAGCAAACGAAACTTTTCTTGATATTATATTATCATTTCTGATTGGAGTTTTGTCCATTATTTCAGAAGAATCCACACTCTTATATTGTGAACCCATTTTGATAAAAAGGTATATAAACAAATAATAATACTATTCAAACATAGACGTTAAAAAAATTTTAAATATTCATTCCTCAAATATCCGGATTAAATGTACATTCTGGCAACGTAGCTGCTCATTTTAAGCACCGCCCACAATCCACCGGTATAAAAGTCAAGATTACTCTATAAACAAACAGAAAGATTTTGGCAATGCTTAGAAAGTTCCACATATCAACGACGAATTCCATATTATTAGGTAGTTCAGAGCTCAAACTCCTACTTGGGAAATAATCCTGGAATCCTAAAAATATTTGGCGAATCGACGACTTGCTTGATTCCCATGACCTTGAAAGACCAATACATAAAGGTATTTCAAGCGACGAACCAAGAGTAACCGGTTATCTTTGGTCTTTTTGTGGTACATACCTTTTGCATTCAAGCGGTTTGGGTTATAGATCCGTGACGTCATGAATTAACCTCAATTTGATCGAGAAATGTCAAATCAAACCAAAATCGTAACCCTGCTCGAGAGCAGGGTTACGATTACAATTAATAAAGCAAGTAGGGTTAGATGTGTATAAACATGAAAATAGTAAACAATGCAAGGACTTTGAATTGACTGATCTTGGTAGAACCGAAAGACTATTGAATATTTCACAGAGATAATTAATAATCAAAACTTTATAAATAGCAACACGAATTCGATTTAATGAAATGGAAGTTCAACTCCAGGCAGGAACTAAGGCAATTTAAGATCAAATTAAAAATAATACGCTCTTCCTAAATTCATAGGTTCAAAAGAAACTTGAAGAAAGTGAGTAGATTGAAAGAACTCATCAAAATGGGACCACAATACCCTGATATCAAATAAGAAGAATGTAGAGTGTTTCAACATAATAAAAAAACAGAGCAATTATGAAATACAGTTCTTGAAAGAAGGAAATACTCAGGATCTAATATAATCATGTGCTTCTGAATAATGTTGCTGAAAATCATGTGGAAATCGTAAATTACAGATCAGTAATACAAATGGTCTGTCAACTGAAGGTGCGTTGAAATGAAACTTATAAATCCAATGATTTTCTTGAATTTTAACATTGAAGTCTGTAGGTATTTGATCACAACTTAAATTTTAGGAAAACTCAAAAATAAAATTGGAAGCAGAAACTATACATTCAATGGAGAAAAATTTCATTTCTATAAATCACCTAGGTAAAAAAATTATTTGGAAAACATTAGAAGCATTGTAGAATGTACAGATTAGGTGCAGCTGCAAACATTGAATGCAGAGAGTACCTTAACCAGTCATCAACTGAAAATGCGTTGAAGTAACACAGAAAAACCATCTTTTCTTATTGAATTTGTTATAAAGATAATATTCAATTCTATTTCAAATTTCAGGATAAGTCTATAAGAGAAGAAATAAAAGGTTCAAAGAGAAAATGTCATTTGTGTGAAGCAATCTAGATTGATAATGATTTGAAAATTACAAGAAGAACCTGAAAATTATAGCCACAAGAAATCAATAAAAATTCATTGAGAATTCTGTTAATGAAACTATGAAAGATAAATTTTCAGGTTGCTTCAAATTTATGTTATGTGTGCAATACTGAGAGTATCTGCAAAGCATCGTATCAAGAGTTTGGGTGTTCTGAGAATGCACAATATGGTAGCAATTTTAAGGTAGATCATTAAATTGAAAAAAGAACCAGTAGAAGTGACCAAATAACTCTATTTTTTTTAAATTGGAATAAACTGAAATATACAAATTCAAAATATTGTTTGTTAAAACCATCATGAGATTTGTCATTGCCGTTCCTAAGGTTAAGAGTATAAGAAGTTCTTACATTGCCTTTTTGTGTTTGTTTCAAATTTTCATCAAGTATAATCTTGAAATAATGCAAAAATAGATTTAATTTCTAATTAAATTCTAATTAATTGTCATTGACTTCAAAATTAAAACGTTCCTCTTTGACTTAATTTTCTTCCCTTTACTAGCTGTTAATATTGATATTTTTCATTTTAATCATTTCTTGTCATTTTCTTCATTCCTAGTTACTCACAAAATAATTTTTTTTATGATCATTTTTTTACATGTATAGATATTATATGAGTCTAATTTAGTATTTATTCCTTGTTAAATTTATTGTAGTTTCAGTAATTCCATTATAAGGATATATTGGCTAATAAAAATTGCTTATAAAAATGTCTTTTTGTTTATAATAAGCTTCGGGAATGGGCCTTTTTATCTGAATCAGATAAATGCTCAGATAACGTGTTATGCAGATAACCTATGAGCATAAATAAACGCGAATCAAAAAGAATGACAGCACGGATAAACAAACCCGAGCATTCAAGCGATAATTTCTGGTTATTCTTTCTGGATTTCGAAGGAATAACCAAGAAGAACCAGCAATAACCGCTGGATGGACCAAAATCATAACCTGGTTACTCTTGGTTCGTCGCTTGAAATACCTTATAAATTCCCAAATACCTACATCTCACTTGTAAGCGAAAAAGGTTCATGGTGGAAATAGTTCTGCAGTATGATTAGTCATAATTTAGATTTAGATCAGAATTGAAAATTCAATTCAAGAATGTGTACTCTTGGTCAGCCAGAACGATTAACTATGATGATAAATACACAGAATGAGGAAAGCTATAAACAATTCATATTTGGTAGAAAACTGAACAAATTTAGATTTAAATATTGTTTGATAACTATTGTTTAACTTACGTTTTTATCAAAATCGGCATAGTGCTCGAACACAAAACTTCAAATTCGAATTTAACCAACAATAATTCGTTGGATCTACGGTACGTTTGACCTTAATTTTTTTCATTCTAAACCCGAGTGAATTTTGATATTTTCACGAATACTCTGCATGATTATCATCCCTTGACTACGACCTAACATTATAGTCTAATAAGACTAATACTCTCCAGTAATAAAATAACTTTGATATATTTGAATTTCATAGTAGATTGATTAAACGGTCCAGGGTCAGAGATTCCACAGAACAATAACTAACCAGATATCATGTTGTCAATGACTACCAGCGTTGCCAGCTTGAAATATTTTTCTAATAACTCAAATGAGAATAATTCGTTCTAAAAATAGATTCCCGTATATTATGTCTCTCAAATTTATATTTTGATGGTAAATACAGATGATGAAACAGATATCTACTCAACAGGAACTAAGAGCAAGAGAAAGATCATAATCTATATATTTGGGGAAATAGAGACATCTGACAACTCAGCATCGGGAAAATAAATATTTGTATTTTTGACTTTGACATAAGAGTCAATTTAAATTAACCTAAGAATTGTTGCAATTTTATTAATAAGTTGATCAGCAATCAATAACTAATTTACTATGTCTGATTCTATAACTTTCAAGGCTCAAGCATACTGCAAAATTATATTACATGCAAGTAAATATCCCCATTGTGCGGTTAATGGAATTTTATTAGCGAAATCATCATCAAAAGCCAAAGAAATTACATTTGAAGATGCAATTCCGCTATTTCACATCGGCCTGACTTTAACTCCTATGGCTGAAGTTGCTCTGGCCCAAGTAGAATTATAATTGTTCCTATTTCAATTGTTTATTCTACACAAATAATTTCAGATAGATGAGCTCATATCAAAGAAGGGTTTATGTATAGCAGGATACTATACCGCTCATGAAAATTTGAGAGAAAATTCATTTGAGAAAGCCGAAAATAGAATTGCTGATAAAATAGCATCAAACTTCAATTACCCATGTTTAGTTGTTGTAAGTGAGCTGTGAAAGGGAAACCTCAAATCTTCAACAGAATACTTAATTGTGATTTTATTTTTTAGGTAGATAACACTAAAATTGTAAATATGAATGAATCAGCAATCAAAGTGGCGCAGTTCACTGATGGCGCATATCGATCATGTGATCCCAAAAGAATCTGTGTGAAACCAGAAAACTTATGAATTTATAAATCACTTATTATCGGAAGAGAAATATAACATGTTGAATGATTTTGATAATCATCTTGATGATATTACGTTGGATTGGTTGAATCCTGCCCTGAATAGAGAAATTGAAAGGTTTTTGTAAATTCCAATCAGTTTTAACAATTTTATAAAATATAATATTGCATTCATGAGGTTTATTATCATTCAAAATTTTCAAGAAGCGATGGGTTATATCCTTATGGTTAATTTGTGTTTTTTAAATATCTTAGATTATACTCTTTAGTATGAACATTCCTTTTCATAGAAATTATAGATGTATTAAAGGAAATCCATTATTTTAACATTGAATTGAAGTTGCTTGATCCTTTTTGGGTGAAATATGACCATTTTTGTTCATTTAATAGATAGAATTGAGAGCAAATTTATCTGCCAAGTACATGTAAAGACGGTTATCAGAAAGTTCCAGGTCCAGACTTTAAGATGGATGTAAAAGACCCACTCAACTAAGCTGCTTCTGATAATTTGCTATCGATATGTAGTGTAGTGCTGTCCTTAAGGAACACAATTCTCTACTATTGACAAAAGCTGGCAGTTTCGAACTGCTTGCTATTTTTTAAGATTGATTGCTGACAGTACAGTTCTAAGGATTTTACCATTAGAAAGTAGATCATAGTATACCATTGGAGAAACTAGAATTTAGTACTGAAACAAGGAAATTTAGTAATTTCTAATTCCGCATTGTCTCGAAGTCACTGAACGAGTTATAGATAAATAAGGTCATCTATTAGAAATATAATGGATTTCTTTTTACTACACATATCTTAGCTTCAAAATTTTGTCGAGAAAATAATGCCATTTGAAATGTTATTATCGAATAGGCCATCAGTATGTTCAAAATTATATTTGGCAGAACGTATGCAAAAACTACTGAATGATAGATTACCAAGATTTAATAAACTATAATTATCGAAGAATGAGGTACATTTTTTATAGTTCTGATGATTTACATACTCATATCAGCATCTTCTTCTTCATCATCATCGTCCTCCTCACATTCCATTTCAAATAATTTAACTTTATGCCTATTTGCGGATAATACTATCCCAACTCTCCTACTTCCAGAAACTGCTAGTTGTGATCCTATCATTTGAATATCTTTGTAAATTTTTGGATTCAAATATGTACCATTCATTAGTAACAAATTAGGATTATCACACAAGTTTTGAGATTTTATGTTTATTTCACGAGCAAAAGATAAAGCAGCTTCTATAGGAAATTGATATAAAACAGATGTTCGATTAGGAGCATCTGTAAGTAAAAGTGAGAGGGTGGAAGATGTATATATTTTCATATCGCTTATTTCATAATCATTTTTTGTATCACTCTGATCGATGAAGTTGAAATCACAACTTCTTGTACAACACTGGTTATTGTCCAAATCGATTTGTAATAATGTAATTTCACGCTTTGATTTGGGAATAAAATAAATCATAGATTCTTCCCTATTAATACTTGCTGTTGTAAAGTCCACAGGTGAATTCAAACAGTTCAATATATCAGTCATTCTGAAATATTTATGCATATGTTTTGATGTAGATGATACTGAAGATATGCTTGTTCTGAGTTTGTCAAATTGCTGTACCAGAGATAAATTTTCATCATGGTTCAAAATAATTGGATCATTTTGCAAGCAACCATTTTCAGACAAAAATGTGGACCATTCGTTTTCCTCCATTTTTGGAGGCATTGTTAAATGGTTGTTTGATAAGTACTGTCCTAATTTTTCCATCATAAAGCCTTTTACATTTCCTTCAATGTTATCAAAATTTTCAAAGAGTTCAGATATATGCAATAATTCTTGTTGAGTCATGTTGTGTATTTCTGGAGGTTCTACATCTTCTTGTAGAATTATCATGACCCTATATAACCATTTGAAGAAACATTTGTAATTCACAATAGACTTGTTGATGGTTTGGTGCATTTCCTCTGCCTTTATAAGAAAAGCGTCTGCTGACCTAATAGCCTTGGTTATATCATCTTCATTTGCATCAATGAACTGAAAAAGTAATGAGATACAATTTAGTGAAATCAAAAACAAGAACATGACATGGTGGATAAAATATTTTCTCTATTTCAGTGTCGTAATGAGTTCATTACAGTACTAAAAACAGTGCTGTAATGAACTCATTACAGTATTCTTTTTAGTTATATTTTTCTTTTTGTGGTTGACAACACTGACATCCTATCCTTTCGAATGTCAACACGCGTCCATTGGATGTCAATTGTCAATATTAAACCATGTAGAGATTTGAACGCACTATTCAAATTCTATAATCTGTCAATTTTCGTATCAGTCACACCAACTGCGTAAATAAAATACAAAAGGCACTAGGAGGTATAATCTGAATTTTCCATTGAATTCCAATAAATTTCTCACAATTCTTGAGTGAAATAGAAAAAATATCGTCTAATACTCGTTGCAGAAAGCAATTCCAACACTCATTCGTTCAAAAACTCGCTCCTCGTTGCTAGTTTTCGAATTTCTCATTCGTGTTGGAACACCCATTCTGCAACTTGTATGTATTAATTTATTATGCTGTCATTCAAGATATGAAGCCTGTTGATGATGGAACTTGTATGGAACTATTATTTGGGCATTAAAACCATCTCTTGTTACTCTTGCTACTAAGGTTTAGACAGACATCTTCTGTCGCTTTCAAGGCTTTAATAAAGGTGATAATATTTGAAAATTCTTCAATTTTCACTGAGTGTCAAAATTGATAGAACTCCAAAAACTAGATCAAAATTTGTAATCATTTGTGGTTTGAAGACTTCTTTAAGTTACTTCAAACAATTGGCCTTCAAATTTCAGCAAAACCAGTTATTTGAGGCCATTATAAGCTTGATATTTGAGAATTTCAGACATTTCGGAAAAATCATAACTCGGTGTTCTACTAGGAACAAATACCCAAAAATAGAAGATAAGCAGTTTATCTCCTCCATTTCTTTTTTCATAATATTGATTTTATAATTAATTCTATATTCTACATCTACACCATTTAATCACAAAATCTAGAGGAAATTCAAAGGTTTCAGATGAAGCATTTAAGAGTAAAGTGGTGCATCTTCAACAGAATTTCTGAATTAGTCTACTGTGTATCTGTAATTAATCAATTTTTCTCATAAATAGAGATAGAGCTAATGAATACAACATATAATCTTACTATTGAGGAAATTCAAGTGAAGTTACTTGTGCAGCATTATTAATGTTCCTTAGGTACATGATTAACATCACGAAAGTGGAGGTATTTTAGAAACTGATTTGAGAAGAGAATAGGCTTACAAAATTCCTGTATAATTTGAACAAAATATAACTTGTCAGTTTGCTTTCAGTGCAGAAGTATGATGGGTTTTTGAAGTCACTATATATATGAAGTCCTGGTACGGTTAATTATCAATTTGATAACTTCAGATATATAGTGGAGTTCTGCAACTTCAGAAACCCATCCTTATTGAGATATTTTTGGAATCATTTCACCCACATATTGGGGAAATATACATACATAATACTTATGTTTCATTCTGACCATCCCTCGAAGTTCTGCTAAGTGATAGGTGATACTTTGACCATATTTTGTTATATATTTTGAAAGCAACTCTTGCATGTTGCTGTAACTCACATCAATTGCCTCTCCAAGTTTTTCCAATCCTTTTTTAGTCAGATCATGAAGTAGGAATTCTTGCATATTATCTGTGTATTTTCCAAACATTAACAAATCTAAAAATTCAGCTGCAAAACCCCCTTTTGTACACTTATTTGCATATTTAGAAAGCTTGTTATCCATTTCTATTAAAATGCTTTCCCAACTTTCTTTCATGCTCTTTATACTACCATAAATAACTTCTGTTAAATATGTTAATTGAATACACCTGTTTGAAAAAGCAAATATTTCTTTGGTTCTCGAAGTGATAATAGAAGAATCGATTATTACAATTTTCATATCATTATTCGAAGACTTTACTGTTGCAGAAATCTTGCTGAGATCTTCCTTAAACAAGATATTCTTCACTGAACAATCAATTCCAATGTAATTTTTCATGTCATGTTCCACAAATGGATGCTCCCCATAAATATATAGATTGATAAAGCCATCTTCAGAACCAACAGCAAGTATATTTAAATCATGCTGTTCATGTAAAAGACTAGGTCTTTGTCTTTTTTTGGGAGAGCAAATATTATCTTCAGCATACAGTAAAGGTGGCTCTGCCAAAAATGAAGCCGACAGATCCTAAATAATGTAATAACATCAATTTGTTGTTTACATAAAGCTGTTCTACTTACAATGTATTCTGTGTAATTTTGGTGTGGATCTTCATTTGAGGTTGATATTTTAAATGCATCATTCTTTAATTTGGTTTTCTCTTGTACCCAAGACATACAAGAAATTGGCCTTTTGAAATTAGGCATGTACAAACAGCCTTATTCTCAATACTAACAATCCAAACTTCCTTAAATATCAATAAGAAACATCGATAGGTTTACACTATGTTTCTGTTTTTCAGCTGGAATATCTTACCATTCGAATACCCTACAGCGATTACCTTTCCATCGGGTCTGAAAGTGATACATTTTACTTTGACATTTTTACCTGGCGGACTCAAAACCCAAGCACGGGCCCAAGAAAGTCTATGCAGAGCTACTTCCCTGCAATAGAAAAAAACATATTCTGAAGAATTCTTCAAGGCTAAAATAATAATTTCCAACCTTTAGTTGTTGAATACGCAACTAAATCCATACGATCATTCCAAATCATATGATCTATTACATAGGGTAAATTTTTTTCTTCTATTTGCTTTATTATGGAAGCATTTTATCCAAATAAAGAAAAACGTCTTTTTCTTTTTAAATAAACGGTTTCACAAGTTTGGTTTGGTAGAAAAACAAATGATTTGGTGATATGAACTCTGCCCGCTAGATGGTGCTACACCGTATTAAGGCAATTTTTTGATGTAAATATATGGACAATTATTAAGATAAAATTAATTGATCTAAAATTTTATTAGTTTTACGGATTAATTTGAAATATATCGGCCCAAAATAAGAACCAAGTGAATTATTCATAACCAACGAAAATGCATGAATTATTCCAGAGGTTCAAAAATATAGAATCCTGCAATACAAAATTTCAAACCTGCCAGACGACTTCGAATTATAAATGAAAATAAAGATGTATGAAATTAGGGAGGGTAGATATGAGAGAATACATATAAGCAAGAGATTCTCTTACCTCCTCAGCAGAGGCAAAGTATGCTCCTTAAATTCTTGCTCTAAAATATATATGACTGTAAATTATGGCTGGTGGCGCCCTCACGTAAATAACTTCGGAAAGACTACGCTTGTCTACTTATCCCAAGATGACGTAACCGATCAAAAAATAAGTTCATAAACCATTCATTTCTGAGATTTTTAATTTGTAATTGTTTTATATTTGAGAAAAAATATAGATTCATTTATGATTGGTTTTACGTGTTTTATTTCTGGCCAGATATAAACTTTTTAAACTTGTTTCCTTATTGAAATGAAGGTAATTTTGTTTATTTTGTTTATGTCATCCGTGCATTAGATTTTTATGTAGTAACAATAATCAATTTTTTTAAATGATTTTAATGAATGGGTGATTATTAAATATAAGAACTACATTATTTATGCAAAGTATAGATTAATACTGTTGTTGATTTCTACTTGAAAATAAATAATTATCATATATGCTTTTCAAATTGATTTTCATGACTTATAAAAGAATCAGGTATACCTACATATTAAGGAGTCTCTGTTCCTCAAAATATAACATCGATATTATTTTATTTACTTTTATCCATATATTTCTAGGACTTGATCTTTTATTGGTTTCAGCCTAACAATTTCTGTGAAGAGAATTATTCTGCACTTGGTTTGGCAAACCGAAAGTAGGAACAATTGAACATAACAATTTTCGTCAAAATTTTGAGAACTTGGGAGGTAATAAGATCATTATCCACGAAAATTATTTCTTATTGAATATTTACAGATTGGGAAGACTAGTCCTTATGGTAATCTTACTTTTGGAAATAGATGTAAATTATCCAATAGATACATACCTAACAGGCCATCAGATATAGATTTCCATGACGGAAAAGTTTTTGTGGAATTTTCAATAAGAGTGGATCAAGATACTTGACAGCTTCACAAGGTATTTCACAATTTTATTTTGAAACTCAGCTTATCAATGCTTATGTGATGCAATTAAAATATAATTATTCATGGTTTTGGGATATTTATAAAAATGAAACCTATCTGAACTGAACCAATCATTATTCCTCTTTCTGAGGTTGAAACAATTTCTGTCATCGAGATTATTTTAGCTGATATCACATCTCTATAAACACATTTTTTTTCTTTATTGGCCTGGACATCTCTATTGGTTTCTATTAAGATGTCTAGAATTTTGCTCTGATTCAATTATGTTTTATAGGTTTAATCATTCTTTTCATTAAATTGAGGTTTCAGTGCATAGATGTGCCGTTTACATTTATAATGTGACCCTAAGTTTCCATCCGTGCCCTTCTTTAGGACCATCACATGATGTCATATTACTGGACAATGGAAAGAGGTTGTCCAAAAAAAAAACAGCACCTTTTTTCAAACATAAATTTTAGGATATTTTCCGTCTTTTCAACTTTTGTGCCTACTTATTTTATATATATATATTATCTATTGTATTATAAATTCAGTATTAATAATTTAAAACTATTCTGACTAAAATGTCGATATTCAAAAATATACACGTCAGATTTTTCTCATATAGGCACTAGAAACCACCTTTATGTCTAGGGCAACAAAAGCACTGTTGACCATCGTAATTTTTGTTTCAGATAGGTGTTTCAGATTATATAAGACAGATGACGATTCCTACAAGCTTCTAAATATGATACAAGCTGAGGAGGTTGGATGGAGCATACTTGATGTAGCTTTTAGTCCGGACCAGAGATCTTTTGCTTATTCAACATGGTCTAGCAACAGTGAGTCTTGCAAAGTATCTACATAGGTATCAGCATATGTTTATTTTTCATTCCTAAGAATATTTTTTCATTTGGTATTTTAATGATTAAGGTTACCACAGAACTCATGTCTACAAATAATGAATAATATATCAGTGCTAATGCTTAGTCGCTTTCCAGTTAGGTGCGTGTGACCCCAGGGGTGTTTGACTACAAAGGGATAGAGCAGATTGTAGCGCACTAGGGGGTCTCCTGGGGCGCCTTAATGGGTGACTGGAAAGCGGCTCTTGTTTCAAGGGCAAATATCGTTTACAACACCGCAAAACCGTGTTTCAGGAGGCATAAAAAACCTCGATCATTTCGTTTTTATGTGTTACATGTAATATTTAATAATTACAAACCCTTGTGTAGAAATTCTTTTAGGGTCTGTATAAAGGTTTGAGTGTTTCATAATCCCGCCAGAAATATACTAATTGACGATGAAACTGCAACACCGAGAACGAGTTGTTTGAATTTTAATTTTTTCTTGGTAAAACATATATGGTATGGCAAGTAGTAAATAATTGAAGAAAAAAAAAACCAAGGGTTGACATATTTTTTTAATAAATTTGTTAATAATGTGTTGTCCTTCGAAATTATCTCTACTTTCCCTAACACGCTTTGGCATTGATAATAGAGGTAATAAGATTTTTCTGGAGGAGATTTGCAAACCTTCTACCCTAGGTATTCCAAACAGGTGATTATGGCAAAAGGCTCATATGAGTCGCTTCAAAAAAGTTTAAACTAACTTTGGCAATATGAGGTTGTTATCTTACTATTGGATTCTCAAGCCGATTAAGGTGAGGGAGCATATGGCTTTACTATTTCTTGAAGGTAACGTAGCGCTGTCATGTAACCTTGAATAAAGACTAGAGGTGACCTACTTGCATCTACAATAACTCCCCATACTTTAACACCTACTGACCGGTGTACATGACACTCAAGATAAAACTGACATTACTGTCTTTCTGCCCGACGTCGTCTAACCCTTCTTCGACCCTCGTGTGCACCTAAGGAGAATCAAGATTCATCAGAAAAGACAGCCTGATGTCATTCCACATTCCAATGGTGCTCAACCGTCGGAGGTAACTAAAGATGGAGTCCATAGTGTTGCAGTCCAAAATACCTTTAGGACAGTTACAGGATGACCTTGTTATCCAATCTTCTCATAAGCTAAAGATCGAGTTGCCGCATATTGTTCTCTAATAGCAATAAGTCTATTTTGAACTTAATTTTGCCCCTTAGACCTCCAGTGCCTATTCTTATTCAATTTTGGGCATTATCAAACCATGCTTGATAACATCTCATAACAGTAGTTGGATTTCTGTTCTTATGGTTAGCGATTTCTTGAAATGACAATTGAATCTTTGCTGTAAAATTTAAGAACTTCTCAAAAACAACTACAATATTTGAGTTACCAAAATGTTTTCATGAAAAAACCTTCACCATTTTGATCTCACTGTTTTTTCAATACGTCTGATGGAATATAATATTCTCATTATGCAGTTTTTCAGTTTATGTGTACCCTATCAATGAGGACCTCTCGAGAATTGAAACATGTAGGCTCACAAGAGAGGGAAGGAGATCTTGTATTTTCACATTGCAGTTTTCTAATGATAATAAGGATATAATTGCTGGATCTAATGATGGTACCTTGTATATCTATGATCGGCAAATAGGAGGTAAGGTAGCTGAGGTATGTAAATATTTTATTACGTTCTGCTGTTGCTTTTTAAAACGTGTATGCTACTTTTTGAACAATGAAAAACACAATCACTTGGTTTATTTATCGTATGGCTCACATCACAGTCTAACAATAACTAGAGGAAAAATTTTAAATTGTACAAGGACACATGCGCATTTGCTGATGTTCCCCTACAAATGTCCAATTTAGATATATATTCAATTGACTTTTCGGTAGCCCTCAAGAAATCGTTTGGATCTCCTGTATATGCCCTCAGCGGGAACTTTTTTACTATGTGACGAATTCTCTGTTGTTCAGCACCACAATGGCAAGCAGAGTAGGCATTGTGAGCAT
>JARTUT010000325.1:0-13461 GCA_030674115.1 Micraspis discolor
AGACCAGATAAATAAACAGCTACCATCTAGATAATACCCGAAATAAGCTTAATAATTCTACTATAAAACGATGTATTGATTTTCAGTATTATGTGTTGTAAATATAAGCTCATCTGATTGCAGTTATTGAATCTTCATGAAGTCAAATAATCATTATAATCCGCAATCACAAAAATTGTCAAAAAACAATGAATACTTTAATCTTTTATGTCAAAACAAAACAAAAAATCGACTGAAGTTATATATACAGTAACAAAATTAAAATCGAAAACAATTCACAAAAATATGCAAGAGAATCGATTGTTTTTCAATTCCGACATTATTTTGATAGGAACTCAATTGTAGGAAAAATGTGATTTTTTATTATTAATGTGGGATAATGGTTTATTTACTCCTTCACATTCGTTGTGGTATTTGTTCAAGTATAATCTTGTTCTCGAGTATCGAAAACACTTCGAAATAAGCTTGCAGAAGTTCCAGACTACACATCAGTGTTTTTCTACATATTTTAAGAAAACCTTTCCATTCAAAAATATTTCATTACTTGCTCTATCCAAGGAATAGAGGGATGAAAAAAATTCCTACAGTGAACCATTTTATCGTTTCAATTAGTTTTCTTCGCATCCAACAGTTTCAACATAAAAATACTCAATTATAATAGAAAATTTTATCTCTCACCAAAGCGATGTGACTTCAACATAACAGGACAAAACGCAACCCTGGCCAAATACATGTTTGGACTAGTCTAACCAAATTATCTGAATCGACAACGAATAATCCGAAACACGATACGATACTATTGCACTGTATGAAACTTACAATTCATGACCATCAACGAGTTCAAACGGGTCCATAGCCGTTAGCAGCCATTTGATGTCTGGATGGCGAGAACAACAGAGATTTTAGTGGCAAATAACATGTTCGTACTTCCGATCTCCGTGGAAATGGAGAACTGTCACGGATTTAATGATAATGGATTGCCTTTTTCGTTGATAGTAGCCAAGGTGAAATAACTGTTATGTTGGATTTTATAGTGGGAAACTTGGGTGGAAGAAATATGAGAGTCTGAACCGCTTATGAGGTTTCATGTGGTTATCAAAATATACGGTTATTCGTTTTCATAGAACCTCTGTGCATACTTATTTCAAAACTGAGGAAGATATGCCACCTACTTCTGAGTTACAAAAAAAGCAGATAATACGAACTTAATTTTATCTTTATTTGACACGAGGAAAATAAATATCAATACTCATATCATCAAGAGAAAATTTTGTGTCAATCTGTGAATTTTTAATGTGAATATCTCTGAAAATATTGAAGTGAGATAAGTGCAATTCGGAATTAATGATATACAGGTAGAGAGAACAACATTCACCATAATTTGGTTATGATTTGACCTACCCTAGGTTCCATGAACGCCAACCCTGAAATTTTAGATGCCCCTTCATCAAGTGTGAAAGCTTAAATCAAAGGTCTTTTGAGCAGCAAATTTCATGCATGGTTAAAAACTTGAAAAACTTTAAATCTCTGTTTTTATGAATTGCTAATTTAATTGAGAAGATGCCTGAGATACATTCCTTTTTGGGCTAAACCAAAGTAATAATCTATTCTCGAACTCATTTTTGAAACCCTCGAGGTGAATGGAATTTAAGGGTTTCTCACGCCATAACCAAATTATACTGGTTACCCGTAAAGGGTTTATACCGAATTGCATTCATCTGACCTTTCAGTTTCTCAGATATTTGGGTTTCATAATGATCGTTCATGGAAGAACTCATAGGAAACTTCAACGTATATGTCAGATTGACCTATGGAGTACCGAATTCATGGATTATCAGACATAGAATCGCTCAATCAATGAGTTGATTAACCGATTAACGCTTATGAAAAGAAGCACGAATGTATCATATAGTCATCCTGTGTCCGTCTACCCCCGCCGAACCAATGTTTGTTTATTCTAGTTATTGTAATATCCTGCTTACCGACGTGTCTATCAATAGTTAGTGATAGATAGTAAAAATAACCTAAAAAATGATTCCGACTGTATGCCTGTATTAAAAATGCCACCACTGCCTATTCACCTGAGAGTGGGTTTCCGGGCGTCATCTGCGCACTTATCCTGAACCTATTACTCTGCGCATCTTGGGCAACTCCGATCAATTAACCATATAGGAGTACACATACGTCATTTTCTCTCACCAAGGAGAACTTTCTGATGTTATCATCAGATCCTAATTCATTAAAAGACTTTCTGATTTCTGAAAATAAGGATGGATTTTAAAACTCATCCTAGCAGATTTACAATTTAATTTTTCTCCTGTGACATCGATGATGGTCTGGTTGAGCTTCCTCATCTTATCTTCTCTGGTACCATATGTTCCTTGTATATTCCTTTACTCACCTGACATTGTCAGAATTGCCGTCCACTGCCTAATCCTCAGTCCCCAATATGTGATTACAGCGTATACTGTTAAGACAAACTTCTCGGCCCGTGACTCCTCCCTTATTGACGGTCTACCATTTCTTCCAATCCTACCATCTCCAAGGAATAGTCCTCCTGCTATCCCATATCTGTTTACCATTCTTCTACATTGCTCACAGTGATCAAATCAAGTCCTGATCATCCGGTACTTTCTAACGCTGAAAAAACTCAGCAGTAGTTATTTAATCGCCTAGCCACCCAGAATATGAACACTATTATATTCCTTATTATTTTGTACATCGTCGATATAATTTTCCTGCAATTTAAGTAGTCTCCAGCACCTCTTGCACATCCGTTAATGATATATCTCTTCTGCTTACCTGTTTGAACCTTCAAGTGTACCGATATTAGACTGATTCGATGGCAAATCTGGATACTCCCCTTCAAAAGGGATTATCAACTGCGACTCATACGTGCCGTTTCCTTTCTGATCATTTGTTAATAGGCTTTTTTACGTTTTTGATACTGGCTAGGTAGCAATCGTCTTCATATCTTCATCTGATCATTGCTATGTGTTTCTTCCAACTACGAAATGGAATATTTCCAATGAACAAAGAAAATGGTATTAATTCTACTTTATCCAATCTATTAAGATGTAGGTAAACGAGATTATACGTCATTGTCTTATGTTAAGGGATTTTAAGAAAATATGGCTGTATACTTCAAAAACAAATTCAATAAAATTACATCATTAAGCAACCTGAGCACAAAAACCATAAGGATAAATCTGGTGTTTTTAAATTATCATGTATAGATCGCCCTGGAGTTTGTATAGGTCAAACCGTATGAGCATTCAAGAAAATAATCCAAGAGCACAAGAAGAGTAATAACGGGTGGTCCATCTAGTGTTTGGAATTTGAACTACCGATTATTTGACATTATAAACGTCAACTATTCTTTTTGACGTGACTTATATTTAGTTGAAAGTTTGAAGTTTACGAAATGGAACGCTTTTCGCTTGAAGAAAGTTGGGAAATATTAACAACTTATTTCCAAAGTGGTGAGTAACCGTCAATGCCGAGCGCTACCGCGCAATGTTGAACTATTGGTTCTTTCAAGAAATTGAAGCTAACGACTTGGACGATGTTTGGTTTCAACAGGACGGTGCAATGAGCCATACAGCACACGCCACAATCGATGTTTTACGCCGCATTTTCGGAAATCGAATAATCAGCAGAAATGCTGATGTGAATTGGCCACCAAGAAGCTGCGATCTGACGCCATTGGATTATTATCTTTGGGGAGCGGTGAAAGATAAGTGTTACGCCAACAATCCAGAAACAATTCAAGACCGAAATTAGAGCTGCTATTGGTGAAATAGAGCCCCAAACAATCGAAAATGTATTAAAAAATTGGGTGGAACGAATAGGCTACTGCCAAGTCAGCCGTGGTGGTCATTTGGCCGAAATTATTTTGCATAAATAAATGTCATGAACCAACCTTTTAAATAGATGTTCAACCATTGGAAAATATTGAGCAGTTTTTTTTTATAGCAAAATTAAATTCCAATTTTTAAATGGGCCACCCATTACATCCGACTCCTCCAGGTTCACATATGAGGATCATTTCAAGTAATTTTGACGTAATTTCATAATAATTAATAATTGAATACTTCCTCTTCAAGTCTTTGACGCTGTGGCGTTAAGAACTATACGGTGCCCATCACATCACATGCTGAACTCATGCTCAATCTGATGATTGCAGCATCTCGTTACTGTTCTTGTTAAGCCTTGTCATGGATACGTGGTCGAAGAAATTTATTACTCAATAAAATGTTGAAATACAGCATATGCTCCTGTCTTTATTCGATTTATATAGGCTATTAGGTCAAACCGACGTTTGCTCGAATGCTAGTTACTATCTTTGATCAACTTATAGTGATTGAACCTTTCGTCTCGTATTATTGACTTTGCTATTTTTCGATTAATCATATTGATTGCTACTAGTCCTCATTTCGTTGCTCATGTATTATCTCCTCTGTTGGGTTCCAAGAAGCAGAAACTTGTTGGATGCGTCTCGTTTAATGTGTTCGAAATGCTGAAGATCTATCTGATGTTCAGAGTTCTACTCGGCATCGGCATATGACGAAACTACTCCTTTTCCGGAACGAACTTGAACTAATACGTGAGCAGGTCGTTTCATTACCATATGATCAGAAAATTCTAGTTCTTCAAGCCAAAAGTAATTATTTCATCATCGATGAGACCATCTATAGCCTTCTACATGTCACTGGTTCGGATTCTGGATTTTTGACGGACCTCTAATACAGCCAAGGGACAATCTCTTTTGATACTCATTGAATGGCTTCAACGCAAGTAAAGTCGTGGTTGAAACATTGGATTATTACTCGCAGCTCGAACTAGGTTGAAATTCAAAGGTTGCAGACATTTCAGCACTTGAAGATACGAAGAATTTTTTATCCTGTACATTTCTATGGTTCTAAATCGTCATGAACGCGATTTATGTCCCGAGAAAGTCTCTCCAAAATTCCGCTTGCATTCAAAATTCAATTACGCAAGTGAAAAAGTTTCCGAACGTTTATAACGAAACTTCCAATTACGTCAGGAATGTAGGGATTCAATTAGTGCAATGTTTAATTAAATAACGACGAATACTGGAACTTGGAGTGAAGAGAAAATCAACGGAAAACAAATACAGCTATCCCAGATAGGATTCAAATAAACGAATCCCATGATCTGGGAGAAGAAATGTAGAAGAGTGTTGAAGTGAAGACAAGAATATTTTGAGAGATCTCCAACCATTATTTCTTGACATGAAACGCTGGCAATTAAACATAGTTTCCTCAATTCTCTATATCAACAAAACATTTCCACTACAAAAAAAAATATTTGATTGAACAGAAAATGTGAAATATAACATATCTGAGAATCGGTGTATAATTATTTTATAATTTCTTTTGGGTTTTGACCAGTGTCACCTCAATAAATATCTCGAAAATATGCAGTGAGAAAATATAATTTCTACTATTGCCTTCGAGCTGGCACGGACAAACCATTATATTAAAAAAGAACCTGACTCACATTGCAGATCCATACCACAACATATGATTTCCCAAATGTGTCAACATTTATCAAAGTACCACTGGCGAGATGAGGGGATTCACTCCTATTATGGACAGGATCTTAGTGAGAAGAAAATTATTTCTACGAATGCCTTTGAGCCGTCACAAACGAAGCAATATATTAGAAATGGAACAACAATTACAAAGAACCATCGCTCCAGTAGTGTGAGCTAGTCATTATCGACGCATGGTGATCTCAGGTAGTATTTGAATTTGGGAAGTCATATGTTGTCGTATGAATCTGCAGAGAATGTGAGTCTGGTTCCTGTCTTCAAGATGTAGATGATGCTCCTTCTGAATATGTCTGGAAGGTACATCACATTTTTGTTGAGACTGGCAGCCTTTTCAAGATTATCAGTGCCACACTGTGCTGACGAGAGGCAGTCCCCTCGAAACCGGTCCACAGTGCACTTAATTAAGGTCTTAATTCTCTGATATTGCCATGCGTCAATAATGAAGACCTCGCACCACAGGACCGATGGTCTTTCGTTTAATATATTGAAAATATGTGTCTAAAAATAAATTTTTGGAATAAATGAGTTGCATCACTTGATGTTATTGAATGGCTTCCTTTTCCTGCCATCGTTAAAGACAATATAGAGTTGCTATCAACGTCAACACGCAGTATGATGAACTCAAAAAACATCCTTGAGTAGAATTGTAACATTGAGTGTTCATTGAACAGAGAGAGCACTTTCAAATAAGCCGATGACTGGAACGGTAAATCTATGTATCTGAAAATTATATTAACAATTTTTTTAAGAGAAATATACCTTTACCAATAAAAAATATAAATCAGCAATTTTAAATAGTGGTAGGTACTCACCAAAATATCCTTATATAAGATGATTAATTGCACTTAGAAACTAACACAGTTCACTCATTACAAACTATGCGATTCTGCATAATGGAGGCCAACTGACATCTGACTGATGGCACGCATTTGTTATTCCTCTATGCTGACTGTTCATCGTACACCGTTGCCAGAATAAATAAATTACAGAAATTTCATTAGTTACATATTGTCTGGTTATCATCCATTGTAATAGTATAGTAAATGAAATTTATCGGGATTCTTGTACACTCTTTTATATTAAATTGTTCGATTTGTAACAAACGCCAACGTTTCGAAACAAATTGTTTCTTTCTCAGGTCTAAAATTATATCAGGATGAAACATATGGTTAAAACTCTAAAAAATATGTTACTTAGTTACTGCAGAAGCAATTTCGTCAGATTATAAAAGTAAGAAAAAAGTCTATTATACATAAAAGTATTTCGTCTGAGAGTAGGCAAGCACATTGGTCTCCTTCCATATATAGGTTACGCAAACATGACATTAACAAACATGGTTATGACATCTAATCTTAACTCCTTACCTACATGGACTTAGTCCAACATAACATGGCCAGTAATCTTATTTTCTCAATATATAATTATAAATTATACTGAGATTTTTATATCTGTTCTGTGATTTATAGTGTTATTTTTTTAATATGAATCATTTCGCTGACATTTGTCTATACCCAATTTCTTCCCTATCCAAAATCTGAACTCATCCAAAATCAAATTTATGTCCAGTGTTGAACTGGTGTATAGTTAATGCTGTTTTTTTGAAATTAGCAACATTCTCACTGTCGTTTTTATGTTGTTTGATTCTATCTCTTTAATATTGTCTTGTTTGGCCAATATAACACTTGTCACAGTTGATGCAAGGTATCTTATATACCACTCCAGAGTCTAAATCATTGGGTGTTCTAGATTTTAAATTAGTGAACAACTTTTTTGTAGTGAGCAAGTTCTAAAATGCACACTTAACATCTAATTCCTTGACTATATCACTTATTCTGTGTGAAAGCCCGGGCAGGAATGGAAACTCAAAGTAAGAGGAACCGATGTGTTGGGAGGTGTACTAACTACCTGGTCAATAACATTGGAGGTGTGTTTTGTTATTACTGTATTTATCAAATATGAAAGATAATTATTTTGTTTTGAAATTTCTCTGACTTTGTTCATGTTCTTTCCATGAAATTTTTGTTGCTTAGTTTCAAGGATCTTTTTATTGAGTGGCTCATTATATTAATTTTCTGTTGTATGCTGTGGTTGTTGTAAAAATTAGTGTATCTATTGGTGCTTATTTGTTTTGTGTGCCAATCTGTTATAATTCGAGAGTTATCTCTAATTATAATAAATCTAAAAGGGCAAGCTGTCATCTTTTTCTACTTCCAACGTGAATTGTATCCATATGGTACTAGCAGTAATATATCATCTACATAGAATTCAATGAGTGGTAGACAAAATTCGGATTTTTCCATAACGTAACAAAAAATTTCGTTCATATTTCATGAGTTACCATATGAAGGATACATATTCTAGCATACATATTCTAGCAGAGAGATGTATGTTACGAATATACAGTACTGATGATAATCGGTTTCATATACCTACTGAACGAATATTAAATTCTGATTGGAGGATGCAGATAATTAATTATGTATGAGTAGATACGATATTTTGTTGGATAGAATTACGGCAACGAAGGTTTTCAAATAGTTCTATCATTACGACTATGCAACGTTGATTATTCACTGCAAAATACGTTGAAATGACGTATTTCATGATCAGTTATACAACTGCAACTATCCTGCAGAATCCCATTGATTTTGTAGAATACATATTGAGCAACGAATGTTTTTCAACAGTTATTTAAACCACATAAAATGCTAATATTTCTCCGTTCTTTTCAATTAAACGATGAAAATGCTATTTAACGAAATATTTCATAAAATATATATTCAAAGTGTTCAAACCACTCACAGTTTTTGTCCAGTTCCACATTTTTCTATTATCGGAATTGATATATTTGTTTCAGTAAACTCCTGCCGTTTCAAATTCCTTATTTATTCAATTTCAAGATACTTGCTTCAGGATCTTCTTGGAGATAAAGTAAGAAATAAAACACCTATGTTTGACTGTCATTCATTGACAACTCATTGAATTCTTTCAAAGAATTATCCAGGAATAACCATCCTCAGCTTTTTCCTATGAACTTCTGTGATGAATTTATGTCCCATCATTATCTTCCTTGCATAAAAAAACCCGATATCTTTCCGCACGTTCAGTCTGCGAGGATTAATTTTCAGAATATACAAGATACCAATAAGCTTCAGTCCTTCACTTCTTCATCTCTTTACAAAAGTTATTAGGGAAACCAAATTTGTAATGCTCAGAACTTCTGAAACATTCGACGTATTCGGCACGATAACAAAAAAATTTTTTCATTACTCCACTGAGCCAATTTTGCCGAATAACAAACGCTCCGCGATATTCATTCCTCAATCCTTCCCTGAAATTTTCGTCTTTCTAACCCTTTTCGTTCGAACGTAATCGTGTCTACGGACGGAGGGACGAATATTTGGGAAAACCTATCAGCACGGACGGACATAATTGATTCTGACCACGGATTCTTTGTCAGTGACTCCAAACAAAGCTATTGGTACAACTTAAATCCTTCTATTCGAAAAATACAGATCTTTGGGCAAATCTTTAACTACTCTGTTCGAAGAAGAAGAGCGATAAAAAGACCAATCAATGTGTCTATTCTTCTCTAATTTATTCTTTACCGAATTCGACCCAGTCGGATGTTCGACACTGTATGATGCTCCTCACAATTCATGATAGACATTTAGAAAACACTTTCACAGATCTCATCTACACCATCTGGTTTTTCATTCAGCCACGTGTTCTTTCGAACTTCAAATGGAAAAAACCTCATTGACATTCAGAACAACCGGAGGCAATTTATCGAATGAAACGAGACGAATTTCTCATTCGAATAAGTGAAATTTTCATTATCAATCACACGTTCAATAAGCTTTCCGCCCGGACTAAAAATCACGAGAAGTTTTTCCGCACTTTCGCGGAGTTTGATGAGAAAATTCCTTCCCGAATAGAATCAAATGAGACAAAATCGTATGCATAATGGATGGTTCCCTTGCCCGTGTCGAATGGGAAGGATCCAGGGTTGGGTGGTGTAGGATATTCGCTGCATTCATTTACCGTGAACGTGCTGGGGAATAAATTACTTCTCGAACTTCGTAGCTTCAAGTCTGTGTACCTATTTATATTTAGATATCTGCTTGAGATATAGCATGAGAAATGAATTGAAAGATCCAAAGACTCAGGGATTCAGATACGTTATCTGATGAGAGTTTGTTTTCTTTCCCATTTCAGATTTTCCGAAGAGGAACTGTCAGTTGAGAGCGATCTGATGCTCAAAAAGCCTCATTTCGTGGATTAGGTTGAACGTGAATTCATTGGATTTAATGGATATACACTTTTCATCTGTGAATATTGCTAAGTGAGAGGAGTTGTTTGAGTTTGTATAGCAGTCTGTTATGCCAGACCTTGTCGAATGCTTGCGATGGGTTCAGAAACACCGCTTAGCAAAATTTCCCTTCTTCAGGGCCGCATATAGGGTGTGGCCAAGTGGCCCCCGCCACAGGCGCAAGATCCGCAGGGGCGCCAAAAAATATTAAATGAAAAAAAAATTTGAGCGACAAAACAATTCAAAGAATAAAATATAGAAGCGCTAACAAAATATTCGAGATAAGATGTCACGGTTTTCATGTATACGCCTAAAATATTTTTTTGGGTAAGGAGCGATGGCGCGATTCCGCCAGGTAGGATGTGAAAACCGCGTGTACATAAATGTGTCCGCTGGCAAGCCGAAAAGGGCTCGTCTAGATTCCCTACCGTATTGGACCGATTGAATCGGGCCTTGTGCACCGTGCAACAATCTACGCCAATTTGGGGGCGCTGAAAAAAATCTTGCCACAGGCGCAGTAGTACCTAGATACGGCCCTGGAGATGGTGTTCACGATGCAGTGGACCTGACGCGTTGTGAAGTGCTTCTCTGGGAAACCTAGTTGGTGGTCTGGTATCAGTGGGTTCATATCCATGTCATCATTCAGCCTTATGAGAAACAACTTCTCAAACAGTTTACAGTTATTCTCTACATAGTATTGGAATTGAGAAATATTATATAGTTGCAGGGTTTCACCAAGTTTTCTGGTGAGTTGATTCAATATTGTCTTATCAAGAGGAATCCGTAATCTTTGCAATGTCCCTCTATCTTTTCGTTTTTCTACCAGCAGATCCCTTATTTGAAGGTTTAATTTCATTTGAATTTCTCCAGTCCTTGAGTGTGTTGGATTACTTTCCCATGCTGTTTTTGTAGCTTTTTTATGTTGGTTACAGCGATTTCTATGTATTCAGGTGTTTTTGGGATTATTTTCATATCCGCTTCTATGTATTTGCTTTTGTATATGCTGGAACTTAGCAAAATTGGTTTTCTCTGTCGTTGATGCAGATTTAATTTCATACGATTTGGGTATTGTGTGTAGGGATAGCAGGACTGGTAATTGGTTTGATGATATATCTAGAGGATAAGATTCCGCTTGTTTGTGGCATTGTTGATTCCATTCGTGACGAAAAAGTGTTAGACATAAGGAATCTTGTTTCTTTATATTGGCCAGTTGGTCGGTGAACCTGGCGAAAAAACGTCGAAATTGTTCTTTGTTATCACTTCCATTACATTATGACTTTAGGGAGTTATAAGTCTTGAAGCCCAATGGGTGTGCTTCCATTCCAGTCACCTTCTATAATGAACCGTTGTTGAAAATTTTAAACAATATTTAAAAAAATATTGTGTTTGGTTTGTGAGTATATTGCTGATATATCGGTACTCCATAACTCTGTATACAATCTGATGTTCATTGCTTGTATTTTGTGAGTAACGTATTACGGTAGTGGATCATGCTTCAAGCTTCTTCCAATTAGAATAGATGCGCCACCGCGAGTAGTATCGTCTGGGTGTTGAGTGGAGTAAATGAGTTAATGTGCGATCTGAAACACTGTTTTGTCGGTGGAATGTGTTTCTGATATCAGCATCACATCGTTTTCATTGAGGCTCATGAATATTTCCCATTTATGTATGTGATTTTGTTTGCGCTGAAGGTCTACATAAAATAGAGAGAGTGGATTTTTTGTTGTTCGATCTCTGGTGTTGATTGAGTTTCTCACTTTATGGCCGTATGTTTTAATTTCCGCCTTCATCTCATCAACAGGAACGCTGTACTGAAGATGTGTGATATTCACCCGATAGGTTCTTTCTCGATTTGATTAGAAGGTTTAGAAAACTATTTTTTTAATCTCGAAGGAATCTCACCAAACTTCTGTATGTATCAGGATTTGTTAAGTTTACCTCGACGTTGTTTTCTGCTAAAGTTTCATACAGATTTTTTTGTCACCTATCACTGATGTTAATTTTCTTTTCACTACTGGGTAATTTGTCACACCTTGTTTAAAAATTGGTGGAGGTCTTGGAATTGTTTGAGGTTTTTGGGATGTGATATTTTTGCTCGATTCTTCAGACAGGAATGAAAATCTGTTTTGTATGCCTATTGATAGAATAATTCCTGACGAAACAGATGAAAACTTTTCAAAAAATTCCCAAAAAAAAATTTTTTGATACTCTATATCTCACATTTTTCGGATTTCCATAAAAATGCCTGAATATATTGAGGTGATCGATATCTTACTCATCCTTAAATTTCATTGTCGTAGCTTTTTTCCATCTGAAGATATGATCATTTTTTTTCATTTACTCAAGAGAAAAGGAAAATTACATGAAGTACCCATGATTTTCTTCGACTGGTGGCCATCACAGATCGATATTCGATTGAAAAATGCCGGGCTCATTAATCAGTATCAGTTATCGTAAAAATAAACAAAATATCTTATTTCATTGAAATCATGGAGGTAGAATTTTATCTCGATGAGACAAATAATATATGTTGTCAAAATTCAGAAAAGCACTGAATTAAGTTTTTAGAAGGGAATTCAGCTTCTAGCAAAACTTGGGGAAAATTGTGGTTAGTTATTTTTAATTCGAGATATGTGTTTGTTCATTCATTAGGCCCATAGTACGGGAAGAGACTATTTTTCACCTGATCAGTGCTAATAGATTTGTTATGGTTTGAATATTTAATCGCAAGCAGCTCAACAAGAGCGCCTAAGCAATCTGACCTCGCGTCAGTGCTTTCTGAATTTTTTAGTGAATATGAATGTCTGACGAGGCCAATGTATAAAATACATAGGCTGAAACACGTGTCGTATTATATTTCCTTTACTGTGTTTGAGTAATTATTCTGTGTCTGTTTCAAGTTATGGTAAGAATGAAATTATTCTCTCATTTGTTTCTCATGGAAGTGATTCTGGAACAATAACGTGGTATCGTAGACACTTGAATTGAAAGTGTATTACCTATTGCAGTCATCAGAATGACTTCCTTAGTTTCATTATTAAATAATGTACCTACGCAGTATAATTAGATTGTTACCTTCAGATGCTGAATTCGATATCGATTCTGAAAAAATTGTAGCTTGTATTATTGATGCTCTAAGGTCTTCAATTTTACTCCCGAAAATAGAATAAGAAATTGTTGCATTCATAATCTCTATCACATATAAGAGGTACCATACAATCACATTGAATTTCGCCCAGTCTGCACAAGTTGAAACCCTTTCAGTGGAATCTCACTCTAATATTCATCTGCGCCATCCCAATCCCGACTTCGGGAATATGAATCGGCCATTTAATTTCTGCCCACTACGTGTCGGACAGAATTCGAATATAATCTATACGCAAATTGGCAACCACAACGGAGAATAAGGCACGGAAAATGGAGACTGCGTCATGGCACTTGTTTTGCTCGAATTACTTGGACGATGTTCAAACGGATTACGAAGATACGTGCCAAACACATCCTCATCGTTCTCGAACACGGAAGGTTATCGGGATTCGGCAAAAAGGACTGATAAAGGTGATCCAGGACA
>JARTUT010001629.1:0-13446 GCA_030674115.1 Micraspis discolor
ACATTTATAGATTCATTCTAATGAAGAAATGGATAACAATTCCCCTTGGATTATACTTTCAGGGCTCCCTATTTCCAGCATAAGCATGAATCTGTTGATGAAAACTACAGGTTCAAGTAAAAAACAGTGTAAATACGGAGTGCCATATCAGTTTCTATAGTGATGATAAATATTTGTAGGGGATGTTAATAAAAATAAACCAGCAATAAGTTACCTATAATTTTTTGAAACAAGTAAACACAAAATATTTGATTGATGAATAAAATCTAATACTTGTAGTGCAACGGCTTGCACCCCTTTTTCGTACGCCCCTGACTGGAAACGATTTCGCGATACCATGCATTACAGAAGATGTATGTGCTCTATGCTTATTTCTGTGTTCCGGAAGCTAACCTCTATCGGTGATCTTCAGCGATTCGGCGATTTCTGTTCACGTTCTGTTTCCACGTTCATATTCTGAAGAAATTAAACAGATCAATTTCTAAGAGCAACTTTTCTGAGTTAAATATCTGCGAGAAGTACGTGATCGTTCTCGGTAAGTGAATATTCCCTCCCAGGAATTGGAATTTTGGTGTTTTTCGGTTATCCATGTGAGGGCACGTTTTTGTTTTTACTTTAGCTCGATTAACTTCAGGACAGAACTCCTTCTCGGTTTAATTTGTTGCTCTGATGTGATTTTAAAATAATTCAGTTTATATTTGTCTAAAAGAAATCGAGAGGAGCCCTGTTATATATGTCTTTGTATTTTCTAATGCTCTCTTGTTCACTCTAATATAGCTCCTCCTGGGGGTTAAATTGCATCTTATGACGAAGCCAGGAACATCACAGTTTGATCTTGAGATGAGTTATACCATAGGCTGTTGAGCTACGTCCTTTCACTGGATTAAGCACTGTTAATTTGAGCTTGTGGCATGGTCACCTTCTTCGACTGAGATGAGAATTGCATCGTATCAAGTAGCTGTCTGAATACGATAGAGAATTCGTGCAGAAACCATCTACATGCACTGATCCTTGGCATAGAACATCTTCGTGGGAACTCACCTTATATCTGGAAAATTGGAGGATGCGCTTGGAGGCTCGACAATTGTTAAGATAAGTCCCTAATGTGTGTTGTACTTGGGAGATTGGACATTTGACACAATTTTGTAATTTAATATTGTATCTTTTTATTGTACTCATTGTATTTGTCAAAAACCGAGGGCAGTTTTGTTGCTGGGATAATCAAGCCCACCCTGAGAAAATTAAGAGTAGAGTCTCATGCTCACCATCACTACTTAACGTGGTAATTAGCACGTTACACAATTGGCGCTCAAACGTGGGGCACGAGGAACCTGGCAACAAATTGATCTCACTTATAACGACAAAACCAGTCTCTCATAGTATTTCGTTATCTACATTTATATATTTTGCTATTGCATGTGTTGATGTTATCTACCTTTCTGTTTACTATTATCACGTGCCTTAACTGTTATCATTTTGTGCTTCTTTAACTCCAATTATTATCTTATATCTAAAAAAAATTTTTGAAGTCATGAATCCGGACTCCTTAAAGAGTCATGAACTCTCTTATGAGGTTGCGATACGCTTGGGCAGGGATGACAGGAGAACCGTTGAATTTAATCGTAAGATTTTGAGAGGTCTTTTGGCACAGGCAGAGAGGGATGGAGGTCCTTCTGAGTATCGGAGTATTTTTTCTGTAGAGGATGACTTTCATGAGCTTTCTCTTTCGATTTCCGATTTAGAATCGAAGATATCTAAATTATCTCATAAGTCTGGCCTTGCCGATTTGGCCAAAATTGAGGATAGGTTATCTCACTGTGCTGGTCGCTTGAAACGTATTTCACTTGAGGACGATACTTTGGAGAGTCAAAAGCATGACCTTAGGCTTAAGATTATTGATTTAGAGGCAGATTTCCATGACCACAAACTCTCGACTAAAACTGCTACCTCCGTTCTTTCGGATCCTGTCACTCTAACTTCTCACTCTTCCTCTTGTGTACAATCATCTAGTAGTAAAGTGCCTGTTTATAAATGGAACATCAAAAAATTTTCTGGAAAAGAGCCACTCGTGCCATTTCTCGAACTTTTGGATACTTTAAAGATCTCTCGTGGCTGTTCTGATGAGGACCTATTTGCCTCGGCTTCAGATTTATTTGAGTCAGATGCCTGGACTTGGTGGCACAATCACTTCGTTAGAAAATCTTTCAGCACGTGGTCGGAAATGGTGGATGCGCTCAAGGATGCTTTTCTGCATACAAATTATGATCAGGTTCTACTCGATGAAATCAAATCGAGAAAGCAGCGTTCACGGGAAAGTGTTGGTGTTTTTATATCCTCGATGGAAGCTCAATTTTATCGTTTAAATGTTAAAATTCCTGAGGTAGAGATGGTTAGGATTATTAGATCGAATTTGCTACCGGACTATGTGAGGGCATTGGTTTTGAGAGATATTGATACTCTGTCTGATCTGACCTCCTTGTGTAAAAGAGTGGAGGCTACTCTTGGGTTGAGCACCGTGAAGTCTCGTGAAGTTTCTCAGGTTAACTTGATTACATGCTGGAATTGCGACAAGACTGGACATAAATACTCATCATGCGTGAGGCGTCGGAATATATTTTGTTATGGCTGTGGAGCCAAAAATCTCATAAAATCGAGGTGCCCTAAGTGTTCAAAAACGCAGATGCTGGTCACGTTATGGCAGAGGGCGTGACTCCGCGTTTAGATCCTGCCAGAAGTCCAGGTCCAAGCGGCACAACATTGTAGGTACATTTGACCGTGAGGATTTTAATGATTGGTTGCTGAAGGTCAAAGCCTTCTGTTCAACTGAGAAAACACATCCCTTAACTTCCCAGCCAGAGCCTCTTACTCATTCTGTGTGTCCCTTGATAGAGAGAGTTTTTGATGATAATAGACCTTATCTTAGAGTGAAGATTTCTTCTGAAAGTATCTTAGCGTTATTGGATAGCGGTAGTAATGTGTCGATTATTGGTTCACCGTCGTTGTTTTTGCTGAAGAAGTTGAATTTACCTTTGAATTATGATGTTTCCTTACATGTCACCACCGCTGATGGAACTTTGCAGAGTACTCTGGGTTATGTTACTCTGAGTATTGAATTGGATGGTGTCTCGAGACCTGTTAGGGTGTTAGTTATTCCTTCCATTTCTCAGGAAATGATTCTTGGGATGGATTTTATTCAGACTTTCAACCTTAGTCTGAACTTCACTGATTCCTCTTATAATTCTTCAGTGCTAAATTCATCTGCTGTTCATGTGATTAGACCTGCTGATGCCTTGACTCCGGCTCAGAGATGTAACTTGGAGGAAGTCATTGATCAATTTCGAATACTTGGACCGAAGGATAAAATAGGTAGAACTCATCTTCTAACACACTCCATTAAGACGGAGGGATCTCCGATACGTCAGCGTCAATATCCTCTCTCACCTGCTATGCAGTCTGTCCTCAATAGACAGATAGACGAGATGCTAGAACTCGATATCATTGCGCCTGTTACCACTGTTTCTCCTTGGTCGTCTCCTCTTTGGTTGGTGGGTAAGAAGGATGGATCATATAGAGTTTGCTTTGATGGCAGAAAGCTGAATTCTGTTACCCTCCCTGATTCATATCCTATGCCTTTGATTGAAACTATAATTAGTAAGGTAAGCAATGCCTCCTTTTTGTCCTCAGTGGATCTGAAGTCTGCTTTCTTTCAAATTCCTCTTGATGATGAGTCCAAGTTGAAGACTACATTTGCTGTTCAAGGTCGTGGTCTATTTTGTTTTAACGTTCTTCCTTTTGGTCTGAATAATGCCTCCCAGGCTATGTGTCGTCTCATGGACATGGTCATAGTTTCATCACTGGAACCGTATGTGTTTTATTATCTGGATGATGTAATTATTGTCACCCCTGATTTCGAGACCCATGTTAGAGTGTTGAAAGATCTTGCCAACCGTCTTAGAGAAGCCAACCTTACTGTCAACTTTGAAAAATGTCAGTTCTGTCGTCCCTCACTCAAATTCCTGGGATTTTTTGTGGATGAGCATGGTCTAAGAACGGACCCTGATAAGGTTAGATCCATTTTGGAATATCCTGTCCCCACTAACACCACTCAGATTAGGCGATTAATTGGTCTCATTGGATATTATAGGCGATTTCTGAAGGATTTTCTAGTGTCTGTTCTCCTATTTTGGACCTTTTGAAGGGTCGTAGGAAGGGACAACCTGTGCAATGGACAGATGATGCTAACACTGCCTTCATAAAGATAAAGCAGTTGCTCACCACGACTCCCATTTTGGCCAGTCCGGATTTCTCCAAGCGCTTTATTCTTGCTTGTGATGCCTCAGATGTTGGTGTGGGAAGTGTACTCTTTCAGGAAACCGATGGAGTTGAACATCCTATAGCATATTTCAGCAAATCCTTGTTAAAGTCTCAGCGAAACTACACCACGACGGAGAAGGAGCTTCTCGCCGTTCTACTTTCTATCGATCGATTTCGCCCTTACATTGAGGGAACTGAGTTCACGGTGATAACAGACCACTCTTCCTTGCAGTGGCTACACTCAATGAAAAATCCCTCTCCCAGAATTGCTAGGTGGATGGTTCGATTATCTTGCCATCGCTTTAAGATAGTCCATCAGGTGGCTCCCTGAATACCGTTGCTGATTCCTTGTCGCGAATCCCTGAGGTGGCTGTTCTTGATCTTGGTACCTTGAAAACAGATAGTTGGTATCGTGACATGTGTGACAGAGTTGGAAAGAACCCTGAGTCCTTTCCTGATTTTAGGGTCTCTGAGGGCGTTTTATACAAGCATATTATGTGTAGGTCCAGGTTCTCGGATAACTCTCCGGAATGGAAAATTGTGGTTCCGACGGCGAACAGATTGGAGCTTTTGAGGAAATATCATGACGATCCCTTGGCTGGACATTTTGGTGTTTTTAAGACCCTCTCTAGATTGTCTCAATTGTACTATTGGCCTAAGATGAGAAACTCCGTGAAAGCTTACGTTCGTAGATGTGGGGTGTGTGCTTCCTGTAAGTCTGATAATTTGCCGCAAGCTGGTTTGACGGGAAATTACCGAAACATCAATCATCCTTTTCAACTGATATCTGCGGATTTAATAGGTCCATATCCTAGGTCAAAAAGTGGGAACCAGTATGTTCTCGTGGTTACGGATTGGTTTACGAAATTTGTCTTGGTGCATCCTATGGCTAGAGCTACCGCTAGGGCTGTTGCCAGCTTTGTTGAGAATCAGGTTTTCCTTATCTTTGGGGTTCCTCAGATAGTAGTGGTGGACAATGGAGCTCAGTTTGTTTCTAGGGAGTTCAAGAGCTTGATCGAGAGGTATAAAGTACAGAAAATATGGTACAATGCGAGGTATTTTCCTCAAATAAATCCTACTGAGCGAGTAAACAAAACGATAACAACTGCCATAAGATCCTTTATAGATGAGAATCATAACACCTGGGACCAAAACATTCACCAGATTGCTCAGGCTATTAGGTTGGCCAAACATGAGGTTACTGGTTATTCCCCTTCTTACTTGTGTTTTCATAGAAACGTCCCTACAGATGGCGCATTTTTTGGATTGATTTCAGATAACGCTCGCAATCTGGTTGAAGTGGAGAACAAGCTTTTGGATCCATCTCTGCAGCTCAGAGAACTTCCGGAGATTTACGACACTGTCCAACATAGACTATTAGATGCATATAAGAAAAATGCATGTCGATATAATCTGAGGAAGCGTGACGTTCGTTTTGCGGTAGGTGATAGGGTTTGGAAAAAGAACTTTGTCCTTTCGGATGCCTCCAACAAGTTTTCTGCGAAACTGGCTCCTAAGTATGTTCCCTGTATTGTTGATAAAGTGGTGTCTCCATTGGTCTATGGCCTGAAGGATCAGAACGGACACAAGTTGGGCAACTTTCATGTCAAACATCTTAAGCAGGACCTAACTCGTCGGGAGTCCACCAGCTCTGGCGGGGATGATCATGAGTAGCACGATTATGACCTTTTGCCTCCTTAAACTCTTTCTTTCTGGTGCACCCCTTTTCGATTGGCAGTTGTTGCTTGCATTATCTTGTGTTTTTGTGGTTTAGCCATGTTTGGTTTGACCCTGTGGAGGTTCCTTTTTGGCCTTTGGTGCTTGTATTTTCTTCAAATCTCGCAGGTTACGAATCTTCTTTGCGAGTGTTGCCATTGATCTGTCTGGAGTACATTGCGGATATGCAGCTGATGAGCCCTCTTTGGTGTAGCCGCCGGTGTATTTTGGAGTTGTTTTTGAATTTGACGTCGAGTGACACTCTGACGTTTTCTTATGTACCGGATTGAAAGAATTGAGGCTTACCTTACTTTGTCGTAGATATCTTGTCTGATCTTATCATACATATCTTGTCTTATCTTGCCGCGGATATCTTACCTTACCTTATATCGCATATCTTACCTTGTCTTACCGTGGGTATCTTGCCTTATTTTATCGCAATGTATCTTGCCTTGCCGCGAGGTACATATCTTACCTTATCGTGCACATCTTACCTTACCTTATCGTACATATCTTACCTTACCTTATCGTATATATATCTTACCTTACCTTATCGTACATATCTTGGTTTGCCTTGTCGTATGTATCTTTCCTATGATTCCTTATCTCGATTTTGTCTCTGTAAGCTTATGCTTGCTGGCGCCCAATAAATTAAGCTGTGGAACCCTGGTGACGGAGGGGTGTTTTGGATCCGCCATAGGCCTGGGAATGTGACCGTCGAACATCTGACGTGTTGATAACTATATATATATCTGATTTTGACGTTTATCGATTTTGACGTTGGTTTTTATCTTTTCTATATACCTACTTGTGTCTCTATGTATCCCGCTAGACTCGCTAGGAGTGTGACCTGTCGTTGGTCGTGCATCAAGCCGTAGCTTTTTGCCCACGTTCTCTCTCGTCGAGTTCCTTGCCTTGGCGTATCTTGGTATCTGGCCACCCTCAGTGACCACATATCTCATGACATTTGTTTAGTTTGACTTATATTTCGGGATTTTAATTGGAAAATTTCTCATTCTGAAAAATTTTCTTTCCTGGGAGGAGGTGTGTGCAACGGCTTGCACCCTTTTCGTACGCCCCTGACTGGAAACGATTTCGCGATACCATGCATTACAGAAGATGTATGTGCTCTATCCTTATTTCTGTGTTCCGGAAGCTAACCTCTATCGGTGACCTTCAGCGATTCAGCGATTTCTGTTCACGTTCTGTTTCCACGTTTATATTCTGAAGAAATTAAACAGATCAATTTCTAAGAGTAACTTTTATGAGTTAAATATCTGCGAGAAGTACGTGATCGTTCTCGGTAAGTGAATATTCCCTCCCAGGAATTGGAATTTTGGTGTTTTTCGGTTATCCATGTGAGGGCACGTTTTTAGTTTTACTTTAGCTCGATTAACTTCAGGACAGAACTCCTTCTCGGTTTAATTTGTTGCTCTGATGTGATTTTACAATAATTCAGTTTATATTTGTCTAAAAGAAATCGAGAGGGAGCCCTGTTATATATGTCTTTGTACTTTCTAATGCTCTCTTGTTCACTCTAATATAGCTCCTCCCTGGGGTATGACGAAGCCAAGAACATCACAGTTTGATCTTGAGATGAGTTATGCCATAGGCTGTTGAGCTGCGTCCTTTCACTGGATTGAGCACTGTTAATTTGAGCTTATGGCATGGTCACCTTCTTCGACTGAGATGAGAATTGCATCGTATCAAGTAGCTGTCTGAATACGATAGAGAATTCGTGCAGAAACCATCTACATGCACTGATCCCTTGGCATGGAACATCTTCGTGGAATTCACCTTATATCTGGAAAATTGGAGGATGCGCTTGGAGGCTCGACAATTGTTAAGATAAGTCCCTAATGTGTGTTGTACTTGGGAGATTGGACATTTGACACAATTTTGTAATTTAATATTGTATCTTTTTATTGTACTCATTATATTTGTCAAAAACCGAGGGGAGTTTTGTTGCTGGGATAATCAAGCCCACCCTGAGAAAATTAAGAGTAGAGTCTCATGCTCACTTCTTCTACTTAACGTGGCAATTAGCACGTTACAAATTCAAGAACAAATTACAGGCGAATTGAGGATATATATATCAGTTGATTCGGTTACTAATCAAGATGATGTAGTCAACTATCCACCGGAATGTTTAAACTCGCTGGAGTTGCCAGGATTGCCACCTCACAATCTTCAATTAAAGGTTGGATCGGTGGTTATAATGCTGCGAAATATCAACCAACCGCGTCTTTGCAACGGTACACGGTTAGCGATAAAAAATTACTAAACAATATGATAGAAGCAACTATACTGAAAGGAAAGTATAAAGGAGAAGATGTTCTCATACCGCGCATCCCAATGATTCCGACTGATGTGCCATTTGAGTTTAAACGACTACAGTTTCCAGTGCGGCTTGCTTTTTGCTATGACTATAAACAAGTTCCAGGGGCAATCATTAAGTGTTTGTGGTATTAATCTAGAAATTCCATGTTTCTCACATGGTCAATTGTATGTTGCATGTTTTCTTTTTACTTTAGCTACTAAGTGTTTCGAGAACCACTTAGGATATTTACTGTTTTTTCGAGTTTTAAGTAAATACTTCGGAATGGCCTGATCAAAGTAAGTGTACATAGTTTTGTAAAATAGGTCAACGCTAAGATCAACATCATTGAAGGCCAACAAAGGAGCCTAGCCAGTCCCATCGAGGAGTATATAGAGCAAATAATAATCGCCTTTCTGAAAGTTATATTTGTACTGATTAACAATAAAATTATTTTCACCCGCATTTTCAGTAATGGTACTTAACTCTATCCTTAATTCCAGTGATGGGTGACAGTTATATTCATTTAAAAGCGGTCTTTGACTACGTTCCAACTTAATGATTCTTGGCACATTAGTGAATAATAGATCAAGATTTTGGCTCATAAAATTACCAATGTTATTAATCTGTTTTAAGTCATGTAAGTTAGTTAGATCACGAATAAGTGAATGTTCCAAGTTATCTATATCAAATGAAAGGGGCAAGTTGTTACCTAAAATTAGTATGATATTTCTTGAATCGAATAGCAGTACATCAATTTGAGCACCAAAGTCATTATAAATTTCAACATCAGAGTCCAGTGGGAGTAAACTATAACAATGTACATTACTTGTTTTTTTAATTAAATCTTGATGGCTGCACACTTAGTAGTATATTTTGAATCGATGACATCCATGTTAATTTGCTTTTTGACACCAAATCCACTACAGGATTTCCTCGAATTTCGATCTCTCCTGATCACACTGTATCTTGAGTCAAAGAGCTCACTGTCACATATTCCTTCGAATAGCCAGGTTTCCACAAGGGCAATAACATCAAAATTTTCACATAGTACACTCGTTCTCTAACCACGAACATTCTGGTAATATATTGTGAATGGTTTCTTCAAGTTTATATTGGCAGATGATTCAGTATTATCTAACCCAATTGAGGACCCTCTGTTGGTCGAGCATTCCTCAGTTTTCCTAAAATAAAATGAACATTTTATCGTGAAAATAGCTTTTTCAAACATGGATTATAAAGTCTCCTCGATTAACCTTCAGGATTATCAGACATTTAATATAGATATATTTCCTGTGATTTACTCTGTACTTATTAAACTCAAGGAAAAGCAGCATGCAAAATTCGAATACAATATTTTATTTTTCTATTTGTGTGAAATAAAAAACTTTTTCAACTGAAAGTAATGTTTTTTGACGAAAAAAAGTATTTATTGACTGATGGTGAATAAAGTAGGGAATTTAAAATGAAATATTCAGTATTGCATAGCAAAAATTATAACTTTTATTGAATAAAATAACAGATAGTACGTATTGACAGATTTTGAAACATCGATTTTATGTTTGGAGTATCAAAGAGTACCGGCTCTCCGCAGAACTCAAATGATGCTCCCTGAAAAGAAATTGGCTCTAATGAGAAGTGATTGCCTATACCGAAACATATTTCCAAGTTGTGATTGAGTAAATGATTGCCGCAACTGAAACATTTTAAAGGTTTTGAATCGTTCTACACCGATGCTATCGAAAGGCTAAAATAATGGTGAAATTATTGAATCGCTCTAAGAGGTGATCATATATTGATGAATAAGAAGAAATTTTGGCAAAAAAGTTTTGTGCCCGGGACCTATTGACCAATGTCTTGAATGACTACTTTCCATAGAATATATTGACGTAAATGATGAACATAATCTACGGTACCTTGAATATAAAATTGATCAAATTATTGGCAGCGATTCAGTGTATGTAAATTTGGTAGTAGATTTGCCATTGTATGAAAATTAGAACGCATAAGAAATTAAATCTCGATAAGGGACGATCTTCACCAACTTTATTGTATACAGTGATAATTTTCACGAAAAAATTTCATTTATTTTTATGACAATACGCAGCCAAAAGTCCTTTATATCTCCGTGACCTGACTGAAAAAATGTTGAAAAGCATTTACGTGAATTCAGAAGAATTTGCACGCTTGATCTGAAGTCTTTCCACGTACTCTGAAAATGTAATACCTACAATGCAAAGCAATCGCCAGAATAATAATAATACGTTTATTGCAATATTATGAATTCCATACAAAACTATCCAACTCACCCATATTTATACGGGAAACTACTGCACGTATTTTCATTAAATTCAGCACTTATAAGTATTTCACGATGCTGATGAAAACTAAAATGCTTTCAAGGCATGAGCACCTCCGGTTTTTCCGGAAATGACGTCAACTTCCGTTTCTCAAATTACAACACCATTTTTTATTGCAGAAATAGATTCCTCAGAAAATTTCAAGTTATTTTGATGTAACATTTTTTCAGTGTAGGTTGGAAAATTCTCTCTGAGCGGGAAAAATCGACAAAAAATCGAAAATAGAGCCCCCGCTTAAACAAGAATAACTCCGAGGTTTTTGGATGGAAAATTTTCATTTTAGGGATTTTTTAAGATGTAAGATTGATGTGTCCACTTTGAAAATCGAAATCGCGATTCATGATACAGGGGGTGAAAAAAATTAGGAATGACAAAATCGTGAGAAATCATTTTTTTCAAATTAGAACCCCATTTTTTATGGCAGATATTGAATCTACGTTAAAGAATAATGTGTATGTATCACACCCTTACCCAAAAGTGGATATTTTCTGAGTTATTCACAAAAAACTCTTTTTCGTCTTGAATTTTCAGCTATTTCTTTTCCCTTCACGCCAAAAAGATGAAATTCTCAGGTACTGTTACTTAAACCATGTTTTAGATTTTACTACCCTAATATGCAAGAGAAAAAGTTACAGGTTGTTCCTAAATAGATGGATTCGAATTTGTAGCGGAAACCTCTTTATTTCAACTAATCGGCCATCGGTTTTCTCTCCAGTGATAAATGAATAATTCCTTATGAACCATATGCAAAAACTTACCATGTTTCACATTCTTTTTTTTTAAATGATAGATATCATTAATTACATCTGCCAAATTCCTCTTTATTCAGTAGCATTTTGTGTTTACTATTAATTTGGTGATAATTCCTATTGAGTTATAAAATCGATCACTATGCCTAATTTTACTAATGAAGATTATTTAAATCTCATCCTACTTCATGGAGAATGTAATGAAGTTGTAGATATAACGATTCGACTGTTCATTGAGAGGTTTCTGACCGACCCAGACCAACGAGAGATACCATTAACAAAACCATGACAAACTTGAGCAATGTCGGATCTTTCGTTAAAAAAACTATACAAAGAAAAAAGTGTAGTAGTAGATGAGAACAACGAAATTGCAGTTCTTGCATATTTTCGTGTGAATCCTCAAAATTCTCTCAAAGATGACAAGATTACTCTGGGATTATCTCAATCGAGTGTTTGGAGAATATTAAAAAATTTAGAAAGCACTGACGTGAGGTCAGATTGCTTTAAGCGCTCTTGTTGAGCTACTTGCTAGTAAATATTCAAACCTTAACAAATTTATAAGCTCTCTGATCGGGTGAACAATAGTCTTTTTCCGTACTATGGGACAATGTGATGCAAATATGAAAGCCTAATGAATAAACAAACCTTTATCTCAATTTGAAAATAACTACTCATAATTTTCACCAAATTTTGTTCTATGCTTCTCCTAAAAACTTACGTCATTGCTTTTCTGAGTTTTGACGCCATCAAATTCTTTCTACCTCTATGAATTCTATGAAAATTTTGATTGATATTACGCCAACTGACACTGATAACTAGGTCCGCAAGTTGTCAAACGAATATCGATCTGTGATGGCGAATCTTTCAATGACAAAGCTAGGACTTCATGACATCTCTATTTTTCTCTTGAGTAAATGAAAAAAATTATCATATCTTCAGAAGGGGGAAAGCTACGACAATGAAATTTGAGGATGAGTAAGATATCGGTAGCCTCAATATATATACGGATTTTTATTTAAATCTAAATGAAGTCCTAGGAGATATTGAGTATTGATATTTTTTGTTTTGTGAATTTTTTAAAAATTTTCTAGCATGACGATTTCTGCGGAATTTTGCAAGCCCTTTCGTTTCAGCCTCCCTCAATAACATTCCAAGTATCAACTCGATCGGATGGATATTCTAGTAGTTATTGAGGAAACAAAATTTCAGGTGCTCATAACTACTGAACCATCCGACGGATTTGGCCCAATAACGAACTTAACCGAGATATTTATATCTCAAACCTATTCTGAAAGTTTCAACTCTCTAACTTCATCCGTTCGAGAGTTATCATGTTCACGGAACGGACGGACGGACGGACAGAATCGATTTTGACCACGGATTATTCATCAGTAGGTCCAAACAAAACGATTGATACCACTTTTGCCCAAAAATTCGAAAGTCACAGACATTTGGGCAAATTGATAAGCACTCTGTTCAGGTGAACAAGAGCGCCAAAAACATAAAATGCACCCATATAAATTCAATAGGGTACAGCTTTTGAAGGAAACTGATTTCGTCAGGAGAACATAGTTTTGCGAAGCTATGATGATTCGATTTCAAGAGAATGAAAACTTTTTGGACTGATGAATCTAAATTCACAAAGAATGGTTCCTTCAATAGGTATAACAGTCATTATTGGGATGAAGACAACAACCACCACTTCAGACAATGGAACTTTCAAGAGACCTGGAGTTTCAATGTTTTTTGCGCCATCAAAAATAATGCAATTCTCGATGTTCACATTTATGATGGGACTTTAACTGGTAAGATAGAACACTGCACATGTTTGCATTATTCAAAGAATGTTCTCCCTTAGGAGATAGATATTCTGACATATTGACACAAATAATTGAGCCGCTAGTACAGAACCATAATGACTTTTGGTATCAACAAGATGGCGCGCCTCCACACAATTCACTCAATGTGTCAAATATCCTATACAGGGTAT